>PVLC010001726.1:0-133680 GCA_004027655.1 Graphiurus murinus | reverse complement strand
ACTGTTTTCCACAGTGGTTGCACAAGTTTGCAATCCCACCAACAATGTATTAGGGTTCCCACTTCTCCACACCCTCGCCAGCAGGTGTTGTTGTTCATGTTTTTTATGATTGCCATTCTGACTGGAGTTAGGTGAAATCTTAGGGTGGTTTTGATTTGCATCTCCCTGATTGCCAACGATGTGGAACATTTCCTCATGCGCACTGAGTGCCCACATAAGGAGAACAGCTCAACTTCTAAGGAGACATGTCCTTCTTCTATTGTGGCCTCAGGCTTTCAAGTGGGATCATGCCAAGACCAAGCTTTCCAAGAGATAGGAAGTAGATGCTTCCAGGTATATTATGAGTACAGTTGCTTTTACTGTGTTTTAGTCATTAAATCAGTTCTGAAATAAAGCTAAAGGAGGTATGTAAACTCCATCTCCCCTTTCTCTCTCTCTCTCTCTCTCTCTCTCTCTCTCTCTCTCTCTCTCTCTCCTTTGTGAATGTGTGGTACTGGGGATTGAACCCAGGGCCATTCTACCTCTGAGCTATACCCTCAGCCATTTTATAAATTTATTTTGAAATAAGGTATGCTACAGTAAGATATAGAATGTCCCCTGAAGACCACCATAAGTTGGTGTTCAGAGTTGATGAAACTGAATCATTATGGTTGTAATCTTAGCAACAGATAAGTCAATTGTAATGGATTTATCTGCCTGCTAACCTAGGCAAGTTCGCAGGTTAGGGTGTGGCTGGAGAAGGTGGATCTTCGGTGGGAGATGTCCTTGGGAATTATCTGTGGTCCTTGTTCCCCTTGCTTACACTCTCTCCTTCTGGTGTCCCTGATGTGAGAAGCAAAGCCCTCTTCCTGTCTCTGCTTCCTGCCACCATGCCCTGAGATTCAGATGCCAACCTCATATGGACTGAACCCCGGATTTCCAAGGAAACCATGAGCAAATAAATCTTCTTTTCTCTAAGTTGTATGGTCAGGTCTTTTAGATTATAGCAGTGAGAATGCTAAGATGGTGTGTATGGGATGTGTGTGTGTGTGTGTGTGTGTGTGTGTGTGTGTCTGTGGTTTGCACGCATGCATGCTCAACTTGGGGGCATTGCTGCTCAATTCCAAATGCATCCTGTGAGTTCTCTGTGGTACATACGTATATGCCAGAATAGTCCTTTCTGTTTTTTCTACATTAGCTTATAAAATAAGGTTTCTTTTCACATTACCAAGTAAAATTAATGTGTTGGTGAATTGTCATTTTTCAATAAAATGTATTTCCTCACATTCCCTACCCACTGCTCACTAAATGAGAAAGTAATTTCAATCCAGGTTAGAAATCTTGTTGACCAAGTAATGGACTATTCACCTAGTGGTCGTTGACTTGTTCTGACCTCCCATATTGGCAAAGATTTAACTTACATGCAAGATTAATTTAAATTGGGTGTGCACATATATGGTTATTTTTCCAGTAAGATATACTATCAAAATATATGCTATTTTGTTCTACTAATAACAAGACTAGCTCTGGGTAAAGCAAGAAAAAAGTAGCATTGGAGAGAGGCAATTTAAAATGTACCATGTTAAAAAGCATGCCAAATCAGAATGAAGACTTTCTGTACCAAAACATATTTTATAATTACATGGTTAACCTAAATATAGAACTAATGGTGTGCAAAGGTGTTTAGCCACAACACACAAAGCTATGTCTAAAATAAGTCACATATAAGGCAAGCTCACATTTATATCACTGTGGAACATTTATGTCTTTGCTATTTCGTGGACTTGGCTTTCTTAAAAACTTCACCAACCATGCTCTATTTATTATATACTTTGATTGAAAAATGTCACTGTGAAGAATATAATTTATTTTCTATTCTGTCACTTTGCTGTGAATTCTACATGTCAAGTAAGTCGTCTTCCCAGCTGCCTGAAAAAGTAACCTAGGCATTGCAAAAGTAGGAGATGTTCAGTATGTGTGGAAGACAATAGAGAAGAAATAACGTTTGATATATTTAACAACTAGGTATTATAAAATGACTGTGCACCCCTTATAAAATATAGAAACATTAAAAGAAGACCTTCCACATGGTCATTATAATAAAACCCAGCTGTAAGTACTCCAAGTGTTGATATAACCTGCCTCAACTCTTATAATGCAATGGATCATTCCATTTTATAATTGCTGTACCAATTATGGTAGTATGTAATGAGCATTTCTGTTTTGGGGAAATAATCTTCAGCAACACTTTTAAGAGTAGAGAATTGTTCCCTTCCCTTTTGTTTCTGTTTGTGTTGTAATTAACTCAGATATTTCCTACTTTAGGGTTTATAGGTGGCTACTCTAAATAAAAAATTTTAAGGAAGTCTTCCAAATTTGGGAATGTAATATTTAGATATTAACTGATGTTTTTGCATTGATTATTATGTTTGTGCAGCTATTTCAGTCCACTAGTGTTGGGAGGGAATCCAAATCAAAATAACAAAACATGGAATGATCAATTTTAATCTTTGGAGGGTCAGAATTGAATTTTGAAGTTCTCAGGGGAGGTAATAAATAAAAAGGTAGTTGAGTTGGAATACTTCAAACTTTAAAATCCTGATGTTCAATTCTCAATGTTGTATTTTTGTCATAAAGAAATAAAATTGGGACTCAAGGCTGAATAAGCTAACTTTCAGATTCTTTTCTACCCTAGGATTGAATTAACTAGAGGTTGGTTAAAAAAGAAATGAGTTTCAGAGGGAAAAAGTAGTTTTGCCTAAGGATAAGTGAATTGGAATGATAATACCAAACTAAGAACACTACAAATTGATTTTGATATTTCCAAATTAATTAAGGTTACAATCTGCCAGATTAGAGAAATGGGATATAGATGCTGCATTCAGTATTAAAAATATGCTCTGTACAGTTGAGATTGTAGCTGGGAGGATTCAGATAGAATTGAACATAGTTTCCCGTATCCATAATTATTGTTATAGGAGTTGTAATAAACACTAAGAATTGGAACTTAATGTTCCACTGTCTAATTAAATGAGCTGATATTTAAACATGAACCAGAGTCATGTACATACATGATGTATTGAATCCACTTTAAAAATACCAACACACCCAATACACTGTTCTTTTACTAGATTTCACATTCTGAATGTTTATTTTTCATTTTCCATGTTTTAGTATAAATGAGATGAAATCAGAGACTAGATTTCTCTTGCTGACTTCTTATCCAGTCACCAAACCAGTTATTGGCAAACAATAGGCATTAATGTTACAAATAAATAAATAAATAAATAATCTAATTAATGATCGACATTACCACAAAACTTTTTTTTTTTTTTTCGGGACTGGGGATGGACCCCAGGGACATTCTACCTCTGAGCTATACCCCCACCCCTATTTTTTATTCTTTATTTTGAACCAGGGTGTCACTAAGTTGTGGAGAGCCTCACTAAGTAGCTGAGGCTGGCCGCAAACCTGGATCCTCCTGTCTCAGCCTCCCAAATGCTGGGATTACAAGCGTGCGCCACCACGCCCGGCTCACAAAACTTTTTTCATGCTTCTTCCTGAATGTCATTGGGCAGGTAAAGCAAACAGTACGTATATTAAAATAAAATACTCTTTATTTTGTAAACCAGATTGATCATGGTGGCGGTGCCTTTATTGTTGTTTATTTCTTTTCCTAAACCTTTATCCAAAGACATTACCTACTATAATATATTCTGCAGTTTGGGGTGGAAAATGATAGTCTTCTGCTTATTATACTTTCTATTATAATTAATGTCACTCATCCTATGTATTAATGTGCTGTATGTATTATAGTCTATGAAAAACTATAATGTGGTCTGTGACTACCCATATTACTTGCTTATCTTTTCTATTAGTGAGTTAAATTGCTGAAGTGAATGGATAGATGCCTTGGTAATGACTTAGTTCCTATGCCATTATGCTGAATATCCCAAAGTCGGCTTTAAGTTAAAATAAGCCAGGTTGGACGCGCTCACGGCGTCGAGTTCCTCCTCACCTATGGAAACTCAATTCAATAATCAGTTTATCAGTGTATTAAACCATGATATGAGGCAGGTATCGGTGCGGCTTCTCAGAAACGCTTCAGTACTCCTCAGTGGTCTGCCTCTTCTTGTAAATATAAATGCAGACTAGAAGAAAAAATAAGCTGAAAGTGAAATCCGCTCTCTTGAAAGCAATTTGATATCTAACGGTTTCCTCCAGAGTGAAAAAAAAAAAAAAAAAAACACATCTGAAATATATAGAACACATTTGGAGATGCCCCATCCCCTTCCCTCCCGACTGCGTGACCTTCAAAACATTCTCTTCCCTTTTAAACATTTCCGTCTTTAAGCCATATGTCATATGATCCCTTTTGCAGAAAGAGTATGGTTAAAATATATTAGTGGGATTTTTTTCCCAGAAGAGATATACCAGGTAGGGTTATTCTTACATGGAAGTAAATTGGATGGAGCCTATTGGGTCATTTTTGTTTTAAACTGAGCTCCATGGATGAGATTAAAAGAAGTAGATTTGCTGATTGAAAGTGGAGGACAATTGCTCCCATCCCTCTTTTAACTGGATTTGGTACTGTGCTCTTAGAAACCAGAAGGGCATGTTAATCCACAAATCCCACCCGCCCCCCTTCCCCACAGCTCTATTTTAAGCCTAGGAAGTCTGTGGTTGTGATTTTTTCTTCTCATTTCAAGTAACAAGGTCATTAATAAAAACAAGCTATGAACTTTCCGTTCTGGAGAGTGATTTGATTGACATATCCTATCCCTGGGGAATTCCTGCCAGCTCTTTTCTTTCTTTGTGCTGAATTTTATAAAATTCAGCCTCAGGTCAAATATTTTGGAGCACAGTTAACCTGACACATCTGTAATAAAGTGCTCGCAGCATTGTAGTTTTTCATGTTTAAGCAAGCTCATCTAATTTTTTGATATGAGTGTTTCCATGTATGTGTTTAAGAAAGCCATGTTCGCCTGTACTATACATGCAGCTCTTGGTTTCCTGAAGCCACTTTTTCTTTTTTCTTTCTTTCCTTTCTTTCTTTCTTTCTTTCTTTCTTTCTTTCTTTCTTTCTTTCTTTCTCTCTCTCTCTCTCTCTCTCTCTCTCTCTCTCTCTCTCTCTCTCTCTCTCTCTTTCTCTTTCTTGAGCTAAATAGTTCAAGTAGGATTATGATAGCAAATGCATTCATTGACTCTATGTAAATGGTGTATGTCGGTGTGTTTCTGCTAAGATAGACGCTGAGGTGTGTCTCAGTTTAACTGAAATGATTTTGTGTGGCTGACAGGTAAAGACACAGCAATGTTTTATGTCTTTTGAGGAAACTATGTATATCAGTGACTGCAATGGGAGGAACAAACGGGAAAGCAAAGGCTTTACATAATGGCAGAATAAAATGTCTGTCACATGTACATGATAAAGTGAGGACTGTAAAATAGTCCTCATCAGAGGGGCATGGTGACTCATGCCTGTAATCCCAGTAACTGGGAGGCTAAGACAAGAGGATCACAGGTTTGAGAACAGCCTTAACAACTTAGGGAGGCTCTTAACAACCTAGCGAGACCCTAATTTAAAACAAACAAACAAACAAACAAACAAAATGCAATAGGGCTGACAGTGTAGCTCAGAGGTAGAACAAAACCCTTGAGTTCAATCCTCAGCATGAAGGAAGAAGGAAGGAAGGAAGGAAGAAAAAAAGGAAGGAAAAAATGAAAGAAAAATGTAATCTCTAATATTAATATTTATTATTATTATTATTATTATTATTATTATTATTATTATTATTATTATGTGGCACTGGGGATTGAACCCAAGGGCACTTTACCTCTGGGATATACATCCAGCCCTTTTTTATTTTTATTTATTTATTTATTCATTCATTCATTTATTTTGGTACTGGAGATTGAACCCAGAGGCATTCTTCCTCCAAACTACACTCCCATAACTATTTTATTCCTTATTTGGGAACAGGGTATCACTAGGTTGCCGAATGCCATGCTAAGTTGCCAAAGCTGGCTTTGAACCTGCCATCCTCTTGTCTCAGCCTCCCAAGTACTGGAATTAAAAGCATATGTGACCATGCCTCGCTCCAACTTACTATTTTAAATTCACATTTTTACCCCATCTTACATTTGCTGATTTCAATATAAATGTTTGATGTCTGTCTAGGGTTTGCTGAGCAGGAAGAAGAATCTATAAAATCGTTTTTTTAAAAAAAATCAACACAAAAATGAATAGAAGACATGGCTTCTTGTCTAATATTTGGGATGAACTTTGAGTCCACAGTTTCTACTCATTAGACCTCAGCCTCTCGTCCACAGAAGGTTGCTTACTGTGACAGATGGACTCTAAAGTGGTCCTGATGATGGCTGACCCTGGTTTTCCTGTGCAACCTCAAGTCAAATATGGCAAAACGTGATAGGCAAGACTGCAATTTCTGAGCTGCTGACAAACCTACTCTTTTGCCTCCCTACCTTCCCCTCTTATTTGGGATGACATCTAGCCAAAATCATGGAGGAAATGAGACTCTCAATCTAAGAGCCTGCAAAGAGCGGAATCCTGCTTACCAACAGTGTGTTTGCCAAAAGAATCATCACCGGTCGAGTCTTCGAATGAGCCCCCAACCCTGCTGGACATGTCAGTGAAGCTTTGAGGACCTTGGAGCAGAGGA
This sequence comes from Graphiurus murinus, assembly GCA_004027655.1. Lineage (NCBI taxonomy): Eukaryota > Metazoa > Chordata > Mammalia > Rodentia > Gliridae > Graphiurus > Graphiurus murinus. The sequence goes on along the minus strand of PVLC010001726.1, from coordinate 127,021 downwards.
TGTAAGGCAATAGAGGCTAGATTTCGGACCTCCAGGGACTCTGATTTTCTAAGTGTGTGTTGATGTAAGCTGAGAGTTTGTTACACAGCAACAGGCAAATAATAGAGCTATTCTACTTTTGCAGGCAATTCAAGATCTCGCTGTTTCTTGTTTGTGTTACTGTCGTTAGAACCCAGAAGCATTCTGCCTCTGAGTTACATCCCCAGCCCTATTTTATTTATTTTTTGAAATAAGGTAACATAAGTTGCTGAGGCTGGCTGTGAATCTGCCATCTTCCTGTCTCAGCCTCCTAAGAACTGGGATTACTGGTGTGTACCAACATGCCTGGCAAATCTTCACATTTTAATAGTCTTATTTTATTTTTGTGGTACTGGGGATTGAACCTAGGACATTCTACCTCCAAGCTATACTCCCAGCTCTATTTTTATTTTATTTTTGAAGCACAGTCTCACTAAGTTGCTGAAGGCCTCACTAAGTTGTTGAGGATGGCCTTGAACCTGTGAACCTCCTGTCTCAGCTTCCCAAGTACTGAGATTACAAGTATGCACCACAATGTCTGACAATAATGTTCATTTCTAAGGCAGAAGATCAAGAAACACAGGGCCTGGACTTATGCTACTTGGTCTGGAATACAATATTCCTCCTCCCCTAACTAGCTGGCCAGTTTGGAGCTTGCTACATCACCTGTCTTTTGTCTTAATTCCCTCACCTTTATGATGGTATAATATTTGCCTTAGAGTGTCACTGTGAAGATAAATGATCAACGCATATATAATGTTTAGAACAGTGCCTGGCACAGTCAATTATTAACATGAATGACCTGTGATAATGATTATGCACCAAAAGGTGAGAAAAATCCTTTCTAAGGATATTAAATGCAAATGCCCAAGAAAAGCATGCAGAGAAGAAGTGGGGGAGGGCATACAGTCCACCCAGATGCAGCCTTCTTGACTCACCTGCAAAAGGGAGGTTGCTTTTTGAGGTACCTGTACCTCTTTCTATTTTCATATTCACATGCAGAAATAATTTGGGGTACTATGAGAAAATGCACACTTCTAAAGCTGCAGATTCAGTGCTCAGTAAGCACCCAGCTTCACAGCTCCTGGGTTTTATCTGGAGAAGAAGTACATTAATGCCAAACAGGAAGACTACCATCAAATTTTCAGAGGATTTTTGAGGATCCTGGGAAAGGTGTTAGTGCTATGTATGGGTGGAGAGATTCCACCCCTGCAGTGTTTAAACCCTTAACAAGTATCTATGCAACAAAGGAGTAAATGGATGAAACTAGGAACTCCACACTTGTCTTTGGTTTTCAACCTCTTTATGTCACATTAAGGAGGATTCAAACACAGCAGCCAGTCTCCTAGTCTCCTTTGAGGTCACGAGCCAATCTAACCACACATGCAAGAAGAGGATGACGATACCTTTATTTTTTGCAGAGCTTAAAAATATGTGATCTCATTTACTATTCACAATAGCCTTCTGAGGTACATGGGGCAGTTTTATATTACTTTAAATTTACAGATATGGTAATAGGTTCACAGGGATGAACTGCAGGCCACTTAGCCACTATCAGACGCAGAGATGCTGGAGACTCAAGGAAAGTACTTTCCTCATGAAATTAACATACACAAGATCTTTTCTTAAAAGATGTATTTATCCAGGTTTATCATTCTCTAGGTGGTAGGGACATTGAGATTTTTAAATCTTCATATCAGGCCCTCTTTTTATTACCAGCTGGTTCCTATTTTCTGAGAGTAAGCTGGTGATAAGCCACCCATTTTTATTGATTTTTATGGAAATAACGTACAAATAATATGTTGTATAGGAATTGTATACAATTTTACATGTGCGTATTTCAATGTTTTAAAAAATGTTAAATGATATTGCTACTCATATAGTGCAAATTTTAAGGGGAAATATTACTAAAAATACAAAGCAATCTCATTCCACTTCTCTGATTTCCACGCCACATGCTAATCTTCAGAGTCAAATTCTTTAAAAAATTTTATTTTTTTCTGGGCATGGTGGTACAGGCTTATAATCCCAGTACTTGGGAGGCTGAGATAGGAGGATCATAAATTCCAGCCAGCCTCAGCTACTTAGGCCCTCTGCAATTTAGTGAGACTCCGGGGGGGCACCCTAATGCACATGATGTACTTTCACAAATATATCAAGGTCAATCACTAAACTGAACTTGAGAAGGAGGGAAGGCGAGGGAGTGGGGTGGGAATTGGGGAAGGGGTTAAATGAGAAATGTGTGCATATATGCCTTTATCAGCTTGTACCTAACAAAGATGTATGATTACAATGCACCAATTATTATAAAAAATAAAAATAAATAATAAAAAAGTAAAGAATAAAAACTAGGGCTTGGGGTTAGCTTGGAGGTAGAGTGCCCCTGGGTTCATGTTTTGATTCTTACATCCAGATTTCTCAGTTATTAGTCTATATCATCACATATGAACCTATTATTTTTAGATTTAGATATAGAATACATACTGTGAAAGAGGAGTTAGGCACACATTACCCCTCCTCCCATGTATAAATACACACAAGTTCTTCTTTTCCCATATTCCCAAATTAGCTTTAAACACCTTTTGATTAAATCATTTATTGCATTGACGTTAGTAATGACCATGTACTATTGATCACGGTCAATCCATTAGATGTATTGACTTTTCTCCTGACACACTTTAATTGCTTCTTTTTGTCCTTTTTTTCTCATATTTTATGTATCTTTCACTGATTCTCAAAATGTTAGGTGAATCTGTAAAAGATGTTTTCAATGCAAAGAAAGGGATAAGGTAATCTGTCAGTGTTAAGATGCATGATTGGAGGAGGGCTTCTAATATCTGTACCCAGGGGCTCCCATCCGTATCAGTTCTTTCAAAATTCATCTTCTCTCTGACTCAACACTCAAGACCAAATGTTTCCCTCCTTATTGTTTTACTTTACTATTTTATAATCCACAAGTACCTTTCAAGGAAGAATAAATAGAATTTTGTCACCTTGCATGTATAAAAGCATATTTCTTTTACATTATCAATTTTATTTATTTATCAAACATGAAAACACACTTGTTTTATACCTGGCATCCCAATTACAAATGTCAGCTCCGTAAAGAGCTGCTAGAAGAATTCTAGCTTAAGAAGAATTTGCCTGAAAATTTTGAAAGTGTTTCTATGTTTTCTTTCTAGATTACAATAGTGGTAAGAGGTAAGATGCCATTACCCAGGACTAAATACTCATTTAATATATATATATATATATATATATATACATATATATATACATATATATATAAATATATATAAAATATATATTTAAATATATATATTTTTTAAATGAGTAAAAATGCTTCCAGGGAATGAATTCGATGGATTTTCTAGCCTGTTCAAATGGAACAGGAGAATACTGGCAAATATAGGAAAAAAGATATGGTACCTGTGCATCAATAATTCATTCTTAGTATATGAGGAGTTTTAAGTATGTGGCCAGGCATTCTGTTATGTACATTCAATTACTGAAGTACTTAATTTCCTTAAAAGCCTTATGTGGTATTCTAAGTTACAGATGAAAAGATAAGATATAGAAAATAACTAATTTATTCAGTAGTGATACATACAGTTGAGTGCTGGGCGTCAAACCCAGGAGCATATCCAAAGCTCTATTGAGCACAAAGTATAGCATCAATATAATTAGTATCTTATTGTTGGTCAATCATTAGGAAATTTTATAAAGCATAGTTTATTTTATAAAGAAAAGAAACATAACGAATTATATCTTATGAAAGTAAAACATTTTCTTTTAGTGAGATGCTTTACCAACCATTCGATTTATCTATTCTGTTCTTATGGTAAATATTTATTTTTAATATCTTTATTGCCTTAAAATTCTAATTAATTTTGGAAGTTGCAATTAATTAAGGAAATAATAATAATAATAAAAAATGAGGTCAGAAACTTCTGGGTTGTAAAATATTATCAGCCAATTTTTAATATCCTATTTCAGCTTCTATTTTGAAAGCAAGTTAACCCTGTAGTCCTACCCCCAATTTTTTTTTACTTTGCTATGTTTTCTAAGCATAATAATATTATAAGCATAATAATAAATGTTGATATTTTACTAAGTTTGGGGTGATATTACTGCTTTAGTAATGTGGGGTAATATGTTAAACAACAATCACAACTTGAATACAAATCAAAATGGAATCAGACTTCTCTGTAGCAACACTGGAAGACAGAAGACAGAATCCCTCATATTGCTGAGCGATACTATTTTAAACAAAAATTCCACATCCAAGCAACCACTGCATGCAAAGATAATGGCATTTTCAGATATTCGAGGTCCCAAAAATTACTTTCACATATCATTTCTTAGGATGTTTCACCAAACAGGGGAATAAAAATAGATAGGAAAATGCACAAGATCCAGAAAACAGTGGATGTAATCTAAGTAAGGGAAAGTACATTTTCTTGATTGTGAAAATAATCTGCCCATGGTAGTTTTTCTTGATTGTGAAAATAATCTGCCCATGGTAGTTTTGCAACTGCCTTTAACAACAACCAAGATATATACTTGACTCCTAAAAGAAAGATATATAGTAGACTCCTAAAAGAAAATTTTTGAGATAAAGAAAGGTTTGTTGCTCCAAATGTATGACATGTAGTAAACTGACTTACACATGTTTTTTATGAGAAGTCTGAGGAACAATTACCGATAGACACATTTATTTCTAAAAGCAATGAACATACCATCTTCCTCCCAAATATAATTTTCTAAAATCCAGGGCAAAAAAAAGGTCATTTAAAATATAAACTACAATTATGATATTATACATTGTTTACCAGACAAATGTTCAGTGTTATATTAACCCAAACACTGAAAAGCACCACAAATAAGGACATAAAGACAATCATTTTAAAAGCAAATGATATCAATGAGTTCAGAACCAGAGATTTGTGAATTTGCTTTTTCAGTGGAAAAAGTAAAAACTCTAAATAATTAAGCTGAGAGACCACACTTACTTGGCATGCTAACAAAATTATTTTGCAAAATATGCTTTGCTCAAACAGCCAATGAAAGACTGATGCCAATTGAACTTGCTGCTCCATGCAATCTGTGAACTTCTGTACATGTGGGTATGTGTGAAGAGGAAAAAGCTGTCACTGCCAATATCTCTGCAAAAACATGCAAATACTGAAGAACTTGCTCTTTTAAATCTGAAGAGTGAGTAATTTGGGAATAACATGTTGTTTCAATTCCTATTCTCTAAAGACTAATAGCACAATTTGCTACTGAGCTTTATTTTTCCTTTTCCTTAGTAACTTCTCTAAGTGACTTCTTTTTCTATCTATGCGTTTTTTAAACTAACGCTAGTAATATTCTCAGTCTATCAAGAAATAATGCTGGCTTTATCTTTATTTGTGTGCATCTGAAGCTTTTGAAAACTGTCAGTAGTGAACATGTTTATCCGAATCAATATCCTTTTTTTTCTTTTTGTTAATTTCAGGTGTTTGCCTTTTATTTTTAAAGTGCTTACTAGATGATTTTAAATTACATATGTGCTGGGCGTGGTGGCACACGCTTGTAATCCCAATATTTGGGAGGCTGAGACTGGAGGATCCAGGTTTGTGGACAGCCTCAGCTACTTAGTGAGGTCCTCTGCAACTTTGTGAGACCCTGTTTCAAAAAATGAATAAAAAATAGGACTGGGGGTATAGCTTGGAAGTAGAATGCCCCTGGGTTCCATCCCCAGTACCATAAATAAATAAATAAATAAATAAATAAATAAATAAATAAATAAATAAATAAATAAATAAATAAATAAAATTATATATGTGACTTTTTATATACATTTATGGATGTATTGTAATTATATATCATATTGAAATATAGAGTAATAAGAATATATGTGCACCCAATACTTGACGTGTTTCCCTTCCAATACCACCCACTCTCTCTTTCTTTGCACGTGTCATTGAGATTTGTAGTGACAGTTTCGTATATGGACATAGAATTATTTAAACTGGTACCTTCATTACATCTCTAACCCCTTTCTCCCTCCTCTTAACTCCCTTCATTGCTCCAGTGGAATCTCTACTCCTTTATCTGAGGTCTCTTTTGTTATCCAGTTTCTCTCCAGCTTCCACATATTAGAGAAAACATCCCTTCTAATAAAATTCTGTGGCAGTCTCCTTAACTCGTGTCTCTTCCTCTACTTCTCCTCACTTATTTCAATCGCAGAAGAGATACTTTTGACATTTAAGTCACAATATCTTACTCTTTTGATCAAGTATTTTATTATTTAATTTTAATACTTTAATTGGTGCATTACACTCTCACGTCATAATGTAGCTTATAGAGATAGTTGATCAAATCTTCACAGTGAACCTCATTTCATTCAGTTTACTGTGAAATCTTCACTGTAGTGAGGACCACCTGCCCACTCATCACAAAGATCCTGTTGGCTCTGGGACTTCATTCATTGCACACCTCATTTTTTCTGTAATCCCAGGAGGTCCTTGTCCCTCAAGCATGTTAGACTTGTCCCACATTTGCAGATGCATTCTGATTATTAGTCTCTCTTGGAATCATATTTTCCTGCCAAATATTTTCATTTTTCACAAATTGACTCCATATTCCTAGAGTAATTTCTAATGCAATTAAATATGATCCAATAAATGTTTGTTGAGCAAATAAACAGAAAGGACATTGTGATTGTGATATGTTGGCAGGAATGGGGTAAAGAAAGAGGATAATCCACAGCATTCTTCCTCATTTAAAACATTTTTTCTTTACTTTCCACTTGCCAGTCCTGCTTTGCTCATTTATCATCTCACATTTGGTTACTCATCTTCTTTCCAAGTGTCTGCGCTTCAGATCCATATGGAACTGGAATTGTTTTCTTTATGCCAAAAATAAAATCCTTAGCTTAAGACCCAATTTCCAAATACAGGGAGGCCATGAAGAAAAAGCCTTTACTGAAATTTTATGCTCCTCAAACTCAGGAAAACAACACCACGTCATAGTACAATTTCCCAATTTCAACATGTCTTAGAGGATGACAGCTTGGAGTGAACCAAGATATAGCTTCTTCTCACCAAAGTTTAGAGCCAAGATTTCTAAATAGAAGATTGAATAGGCTAGCACACCAATTATAAAAAAAATGGAATCTCTCTATATAAAATTTACATTTTAAAGATATTTGAGAGCCATGGAAGTAAGAACTCAGTAATTTACAATTTCAATCCAAGAGCAATTGCTTAAACTGATCATTTTGGATATATTCTCCTGCAGGTGGGGGAAGGTGTTGGTTCTGGATGTGAATTAATGGTGAGATTCAGCCTAAATAGAGACACTCCACTGGGGGAAAGAAAAAAAAATAAAAACTTCAGGTATGTGCAAAGCAATACGTTAAAAAGAAAACCACATAAAATAATAGAATAAGACAAGCGCCAACCCTCTCCCCCCAAACAATGAAATCTTGGAAAGAACTGAAGAAAACATACACACACACACACACACACACACACACACACACACACACACAAAAGCATTGTTCAAAGGAAAAATGAAAATAAATTTGACTAAGTGCTCCTTTACTCTGTGGATTGATGTCTTTCATCTGTGTCAAAATGGTCTTGACCATCCATAACAGTATGTAATATTTCTTCTGTGTCATTCTCTCTTCTGTTTCTGGGCCAGCCACAGCCACACAAATTTTTAACTTGACACCAGTGCCTTGACCTTTATGAATCTTTTTCTCTTCAGTCCACACAGAGAGAAACAATTACACTTAGCTTTTAAGAGGTTTTCAGATGAAAATTTTTATACTTGAATCTTACAATTCCAAGATTCAGTAAATTTACATAAGGGAAAACTAGGCACATGTTTGCAGTAAAGATTTAAAATCTGGTTGTTCCATCTTCATGTGGCAGAAATCCAGATTTCGGCTATTTTCTCCATACTTAGAGGTGGCGCTTGTGGTATCATCCCTAGATTTTCAGTCTTTGGGCCTATGCAGAGAAAAAGCTGCCACTGGTCCCTTGCTATGTCTTTTAGGACTCTTTTGTTTATACTTTTTAAAATACAGTTAGTAATGAGAGACTTGATCTTCCACAAAGAAGATTTGGCTTATGCATATTGTTCATTTTTTAAATTCATGCCGGGTGTGGAGGCCCATATCTGTAATCCCTGTACTTAAGAGGTTGAAACAGGAAGATGGTGTGTTTAAGGCCAGATTCAGAAGCTTAGTGAAGTCCTGTTTCAAAATTTAAAAAAAGAAAGAAAGAAAGCTGTGAGTGTAGATCAGTGGTAGAATGTTCCTGGGTTCATTCCCCAGTACCAAATACCATAGTTTGGCGATTATGAATTGTGCCGCTATAAACATAGATATGCATGCATTGCTATGGTAGTCTGGTTTTGATTCTTTTGGGTAGATACGTAGGAGTGGTATAGCTGGGTCATATGGTGGGTTCATTCCCATTCTTCTGAGGATTTTAACTAGATCATATTTTAATGTAATTGCTTAAGCTAAGGGAATAAAATATACAGGGAATAAAATATATGTTGTGTATGTATGTGCATATTTTATACACACACATATGTACCTAAGAGAAATTTTGAGTCAATGGGCTGTATAGCGACATATTGATACTTAATAAAAGGCCATATTATCTTGCAACAATCAAACTAGGTCAAAGCTATAAATGCTGCAAGTGGAAAAATTCAAAACTAATTTTTATATTAATGCTGTGTCCACATATGTTCAGATGTTAGTGGGTGAGTCTTTACTATGAAAACATGTCATGAAGAAAAACATAGCTCTCTGTGTACATTGGATATTGCTTATAGACTAATTCATGATAAATATATCATCACATTTTGACTCCCGTAATCAGGCATAACTCTGATGTGGATTATCATAATTCATGAAGAATAGTTTCCAGGGTTGAAGGAGGGAGCCATTGAATTTGTAACTTAAAATACGGACTGTCGGTGTTGGAACACAATGAACCATAGCTTTGCAAAAAGTGGAAAAACAGCTAAACTCTTCAGAATCAAATGAAACTTGTCATTATTCCATTTAGAATTGCTTGTTTAGCAGTCATTATCTTTAATGGTCCCCATGAACAGCTGAACAAAAACCTAAAGGGGTATATTTAAGATATTTTAAATGATTTCTTCTTCATCTGTCTGTTGCCAAAGATTTACGGCCTTCAAGTCTAGGAAGTTTTTATGCTCATTAAGCTATAGGGAGCAGCAAATAAGTAAGAAAGTAATAGTCATTCTTGTCTCTGGAACAGTGGAATGAAACATTTTTTTTTGTATTCACAAATAATATGGATTACGTCATAAGAACTATTCAAGATAAAGAAAAATATATTCAAGCTTTAATTATTTGCAAAATATTATCTATTTTTTATTTGTTAGTAAATTGTATTTTTTATTTTTATTTTTTGGTACTAGAAGGTATATCCCCAGGGGCTTTCTAACTCTGACCTACACCCCCAGCCTATTTTTAAATTATTTTTAGTTTGAAACAGGGTCTCACTAAGTTGCTGAGAGTCTCGTTAGGATGCTGAGGCTAGTCTTGAACCTGCGATCCACCTGTCTCAGCCTCCCATGTACTGGGATTACAAGCATGCACCACTATGCTCAGCAAATGGTTTTGTTCAAGACATGCCTTTCTGTTCTGGAGGACTGTTTTCATATCTCTTGCAGTCTTCATATTTCTGGCAGTGAAGGACTAGAGCACTGTCATGTTGAGTGACAGCTCTTCATTTTGCGGGACTATCCTCCAACCTGTAGGGCATTTCCATCCTTGGTACCTAGTCCTACAAGCCATTGGCCTTGTTCAGTAATTACCACAAAATAAAAGCAAAACAAACTCCAAGACTCTTCTAAACATTTCCAACCATCATTAGGTTGAGAGACCATTAGCTGCCTAGAGCAAAGAAAAGAAGCTCTTTGCTTATATGCCCTCAAACAACAAGCAACAACAAGCAATCAATAGCAAACAATGTTTAAACATTTAAAAGTTGTCTCTGCTTCCTCCAACATGGAGCCTTTACAGTCTATGGATCTTTACCAGGGTCTCAGTCATATTTGTATTATGCAGGTGCAAACCAACCCATTTGCACAGCTCATATGAAGATTAATGGGTATCTATCCCTCTCCAGGTCTAACATCAGGCCATCCCTCTAAAATTTTAAGAGCTTAAAATTTTAATCTCTTCTTAAATATCTGTATATCTAATCCTTCCATCACATTGATTTCAATTTTCCTTCCAAATTAATGGAATTATATTTCTTTTCCTCCTTTATTTCTATTCCCCTATTTTCTCCTTTCTTTTTCTCCAAAAAACATAGAAGCTGCTGTTTAAAGAGGATCTTTGCCTTCTTGGAAATCAGGAAATTGGCATTGCATACATACATGTGCACAACCACACAAATGTGCACACACACACATACACATGCACACACACACATTTTTTAAAATAGGGTTTAGTCATGGTTAAGGTTCCAGCCAGAGTGTATCCAAATGCACGTAGGGAAAATATTAATTCATTTGAAATCTGAGATGGCTCCTTCAGACCGCAGAGGAGAGAGCAAGAGATATAGCAAAAGATAGGGAGATATTAGAGGCAGGATCACCAAGAGTCCTCAAGAAATGTAAAGATGTTTTCATTTTAAGTTGATGTGTGGCTTTAAAAATCTTTCCACTTATCTCAGGCTCTCACATATTACAAAGCTTATTTTAGCCATTACCCTGGCCAAAGAAGCAAGTGGTGGGTCCTCTCTTTTTCTAAATCCCTTGGCATCTGTGGTCACCCCTTTTCTGTAGGATGTGTGCTATTTCAATTTGCTGCTTATTAACCTGATTTACCTACATTCTTTTATCTTAGCTTGGATTTCCTAGAATCAAAATCAGAGAGGGAGACTTTTGCACAAGTGATTTATTGAGGAAGTTCCCTTAGATAAACCCTGTGAGGGAGAGAGAGAGAGGAAAGAGGCTGAAACAGAGGAGAATGAGGACTCAGTAGGAGCACAGGATGCATATATCATAAAAACACTGCTGACTTCTTCTCACCTGGAGCCAGGGCATGGGCATGCACACATGTGCAGGTCAGCACTTGAAGGTGAGCACCACCAGGAGGAAAGGAGGGCCACAAAGAAAGCACTAGCAAAGGTAAATTATGGAACAACCTAGGTGTCCATCAACAAATGAATGGATTACAAAACTATGGGAACCACACACAATCGAATTTTACTCAGCAATAAAGAAGAAAAAAAAATAATGACTTTGCAAGAAAATGAAAGGACCTGGAGAACATTATGTTAAGTGAGATTAGCCAGTAACAGAAAGTGAAGGGACATATGTTTTCTTTAATATGCACAAGCTGGGGAGTAACTGGGATATCAGAGAGACTCCAGATAGTGGAGGAGAGACCTCACTGGAGCCAGAGAAGTAGTCTAAGGGAAGGGGAAAGGGAAGACTGAGGTTCATAATTGGAAATACTACCATCAACTCTGTGTAGATAAGTGAAACACCTATGTCAATCTCAGTACTCTGTCTGGGGAAGGAGGAAATAGGGAAGTGTTGTGTGCATGTATGTCATTGTCCACATGATTTACATTATGATATGATATGCACCAATAAAAGCACATGAAAAGGAATAAATATATTAACTGTATAAAGAAAAAAAAAAGAAAGGACACTGCCTATAGACCACAGCAATTTTCTTGCTTTAATACTTTTATTGGTATATTATAATCTGACATCATAATGCAGTTCAGAGTGATGGTGACATACATGCACAGAGCACTTAGCTTTCCTCTGGCTTCCTCCCCACCCACACCTTCCCCATACCAGGTATAGAGATTCACATTGGTATTCTCACATATGTACATGATGTCAATTGAAGTGACTCCTTCATTGATCCTCCCTCTTACCCCCTTCCCTTCCCCTAGACCACCTCCCTGGCTCATCTGGGGTTTCTCCTCCATTTTCTGAAGTCCCTCTGGTACCCTGATTACTCCCTAGCTTACATATATGAGAAAACACATATGCTTCTTCACTTTCCGTAACTGGCCAATCTCATTTAACATAATGTTCTCTAGGTCCATCCATTTTCTGACAAATGACATTATTTTGTTTCTCTTGCTTGACACAATAGCAATTTTCAAAAGGGTGAAGTCGTCATCTGCTAACAACACTTACTACTGGTCTGCTAGGTGAATCCAGGGAATTTAGGGTTTCCTAGGGGCCACTCACCTACCAGAATCCTAGTGTGTGGCTATTACATTTGTAATTTTGAAATTTCTCATCTAAAATGGTAAGTCAAATGACTTTGCAATTATATAATAAATGAGCATAATAAATATTGATCCTTGAAGGACATTAATGCCAAGAGATATTTTGTGTGTGTATATGTGCGGTGCTGGGAATGGAACCCAGAAACATTTCACCTGTGAGCTACACCCCCGGCCCATTTTATTTTTCATTTTGAAACAGAGTCTCCTTAAGTTGCTGAGGGCCTCACTAAGCTGCTAAGGCTGGCCTTGAACTTGTGATCGTCCTTTCTCAGCTTCCCAAGGACTGGGATTACAGGTGTGCATCATCACACTCAGTGAAGAGGTTTTCTTTACAAATAGATATGTCTGATATTGTATTATATTTAACATAACTATGTAATGATAATATATTATATCATGTATAACATATTGAATAGAGATGTTATATGACCTTTACAGTGTGTTACATTTAGTGTAAATATGTCATTATAATTATATAATAATACATATTATATAGATTTAGTACATCATGTCATACTATTTTTAGTGTGAATGTAGATGATAAAATATACTATATCATATTGTGTATTATATGATATAGACTTGTTTTATGGTATAGGAGATCCTATATTTTTCTGAGTATTTACTTAAACAACTTTTTTCACTTTTTAGTGATCTTCAGTTTTATCAAAAAATATTATCTCATATGACCCTTTTTAAATCTCTAAAGCTTCTGCCAAAGCCCAACTTGAATTAACCTTCCTTCTTACTGGAGATCCTTTTATTCTGTCTTTGCTTTGAATCTCTCTCAGCCTATTCTATATTTCCTGTACTTTTGTGGATTTAAATCACATCTCTGCAGTCTTCTTACTGGTTGAATTATCTCGGACAATTATTTCATTTCACCATGCCTCTGTTCCTGTCTTTAAAATGGAATACCAGCAGCACCATTCACAATAGGCAAAATATGGAACCAGTTTAGATGTCTATCATCAAACGAATGGATTATGAAATTATGGTATACACACACAGTGGAATTCTACTCAGGCATAAAAGAGAGCAACATCATGTCAATTGCCAGAAAATGGAAGGAACTCGAGAAAAATTATGCTTAGTGAGATTAGCCAGTCACAGACAGTGGAGGGCCATATATTTCTACTCATATGTGGAAGCTAGAGAGAAATTGGGGATCAAAGATTTATCCCTGAGATAAATGGGGGAAGATACTAGTGGAATGGAGAAGAAGATTCCAGGGAGAGAGGTAGAGAGCAAGGAAGGAGAAAAGGGAGATCAGATGATGGAAACTATTCAAATAATCCTGTGTTCATCCACAAAGTTATTTGTATCGATGTAAAGTCTATTCATGGAAGGAGGAGGAGAAATAGGGTGGGGATAGGAAGAAAACACACATGGAATGCTGTGTGAATGTACCCATTTGTCACTCTGAACCTCACTATGAAGTACAATTACAATGCACCCATAAAAATATATCATGTAAAATAAACGGAATGATGATGGTACCTACTGCCAGTGGTTTTGGGAGAACCAGATGAGAAGCACATCTGGCTCTGAGTTATCAGCCGACACGTGATTATTACTTTTAGTCACCTTGATTTATGTTGAATTCTCCTTGGGGGCTAAACCAGCACTTTCCCCAGAACATTCTTTTATTAGTTTGTTGAAGACTGAAGTTCTCTAGTTTATTTCTATTTCAGGCCCAGAGTATCTACCTTTGACAGCACCTATACAAATCCTATTTTTAAAGACATAGCCCAATTCCTTCTATGCAGTCTTTCCTAACAATCTCAGCTCTTCCTAATTTGTCTCCTTCCAACTTTGACAGTACGTAGATGGTGTTCCACACAATTTAGTACTCAATTACATGCTGTCTTATATTCACATTTGTGTCATGTATTATAATCATCTTTTTAAATACATTGTTAACTCCTTGAGGGCATCAGAGGGGAAGCTATTAAAATGGCCACAGAGCTTAGCTCAACTTTCAGTCCACGGTGAGCTTCAAAAGAAATTGTGATGATCCACCCACTCATCCAATGTTTATTGACCATGTATTAAATGAGATCCACTTTTGAAGTGGTTGTCTAGCAGACTGGATTTGAACAGGTTTCCATACAAATCTTATAAAAGAAAATATTTATCAAAGGAAACACTTCCATTGACCTTGTGTGCATATGTGAGAATATCAGTGCCAACCTCAGCATCTTGTATGGGGAAAGGAAGGAGGTTGGGACAGAACCAAGGGAAAGCTCACCAAGGGCTATATACATGTATGTATGTCCCTATATGATGTGAGACTATAAAACACTAATAAAGAGTATAAAGAAGAGAACATTTATTGCAATAAACACAACCTGTATATTCTCTAAAACCATACTAGGAGATACAAAGCTGAGTGGTGCATGGGAAACAGTCTCAGGTTGCCTCAATTCTTTGCAGGAGCTGCACGCAGATACCTGGAGATGGTATACTTCATATAGCATTTTTTTTCTTATATTTTACTTATCCTTCTAGTGAAAAAAATGTTAAAACAGAACTCAGGCATTTGATATAAAAAGGAAGCCTGAGGGAATCAGGGGATTCTAGAGGTTACTAATAATTGGTCTTTATCTCATCTCTTTCAAATGTCCTTTAATTTTTTATGCCTATCATTAGCCCCTAGCCTATGATATTAACTGCTCCAAAGTACTCAGCAATTTAGTAATTGGCATCAAAGTAGTATTACTGTGTGTGTGTGTGTGTGTGTGTGTGTGTGTGTGTGTGTGTGTGTAAGGTACTGGCTATTGAACCTAGGGGCACTCTACCACTGAGCTATACCCCTACGTCTCTAGCCTTTTCTATTTATTTATTTTTAGTTTTTATTTTGAAACAGTCTGGCTAACTCACCTAGGCTGCCCTCGAATTTATCATCCTTCTGTCTCAGTCTCCCATGTCCTGGGATTATAGGTGTCTTCCACCACACCGAACTCAAAATAGCATCACACTTTAAACATTAATCAATAGGCACATATCCTGTGTTTGTGATCATTTATAACAAATTTTGGTCAAAGTTTGATGCCTGGAATATTGGATGTTTGACTCAAATTGAGGACCTCCTGTGTTGTCTCTGTCACTAAATGAGAAGTATGACATCTTCCTTCCAAGTTGCGACGGGCATGTGTCAGCAATACTCTGATTCTGTGGCATGCATTATTCTTTCTGGTGTTCTGCACCGGTGATGAACATCCTGCCCTCTTGCCTTTTGCATAATCCGTGGTATTGGCAAAGATGATATTTTGTTCCTTATTATTATACTAGGACTTTCCAATTGGAGTCAAACCTTAAATGACTTCCCTAAATGGGCATAAACATGGATTTTTCTGGCACTTGCTGTGTGTAACATCATTAAGCATCCTCTCTGGAAGCCGTTGATCAATATTTTACTCATTTACCATTTCACATCTTTTGTTAAATTTAGCAGTTAACAACAGCTGGGACACGGGTCAGTTCTTCCAGAGAAATAGGCAAGTATTTTTTCTGCAAACTGATCTAGTTAGGCAGTGGATGATTTATCAAGCCCTGAAATATTTTGAGCTTGTTCAGGAACCCTAAGAGATCATGTTGCTCATTTCTCATTTGTCATAATCTCTTAAACTAGATCTGCAAGATATTTTTTAAAAGCTCTGTATTGGAGTAGGTCTGAAATATACTCTATTAACTTCAAACTTCTTCCCTGTAGCAAAATTAGGCAGACATTGTGGTGCATTGCAAATTGCCAATTTTGGTGCAATGACATATATCAAGAAGTAAATAACAAACTTCATAAATTGGCCAGTGATGGGGGCACACACCTGTCATCTCAGTACTTGGGAGACTGAGACAGGAGAATTGCAAGTCCTAGACCAGGCTCAGAAACTTTGTGTGACTCTGTTTCAAAATAAAACAATAAAAGGGGCTAGAGGTAGTTCAGAGGTAGAAAGGCCCTGGGTTCAATCCCCAGCAACAACAAACACACAAACAAATTCAGAAATTTAAAAAGAACTCGTGAATTTAAAGAGAAGAATAGAACTCAGAAATTTAAAACGAAGCAAAATAGTGACAACAAAGAGTGTAAGATTAGAAGTGAAAGAATTAGCAATATAAAGAAGGTTCTAGTGAATAATTTAAAATAGCTTATGACATTAGTTATGAACCATATGAGGTTATTTATGTTAATAGAGCTCTCTTAAAATTTTCAGAAATTATTTTGTGTTAGTAAAGAATTTGGGCTTTAAAATTACAAGATAAACATAAAAAATACAGATGTCAGCAAAAGCTATTCTAATTGTCACAATTCTTGCTTGAAAATAAAACACTGATTGTAGGTTTTTAATTAGATTTGTGAAATGGCATAAACAGGCATGGGCTTTTACAAAGATCTCTATTTCTAGCTCTTAGTATATTATGTAAAAGGTAAATTAATTGTATTAACAATAGAAAATATTTATTTGATTTATATTTATTAACATTTTTTGAAATTTTAACTTTGGAAGATTTAAGAATTTTTCCTCCTTTTCAGCCTGGGGCAAGGTATTTGTGCCTTAAATATTATAGAAAAATATACATATCAGGTTAGGTACCAAAAATTCTAGAATAAATTCAAGTATAATTTAAAGCTTCAATACTATTCAGTTTTCATTTCTTTTTTATATATTGGTTTGTAGAATCATCTAATCCTAAGATCTAGATAACATATGAATAAAATAAAATATTTAACTTTTTCAAGTTTTGGTTGGAGAAAAAATTATTTTGAAAACAAATGAGATGTGTGTATTTTCCCATAATCATGATATTTACAAACTGAAAGCACATGGCTTTCTTTTTTTTTTTTTTTTTTTTTTGCGGTACTGGGGATTGAACTCAGGGGTGTTCTACCTCCGAGCTATATCCCCAGCTCTATTTTTTATTCTTTATTTTGAAACCGAGTGTCACTACGTTGCAGAGTGCCTCACTAGGTAGCTGAGGCTGGCCGCGAACCCGGATCCTCCATTCTCAGCCTCCGAATGCTGGGATTACAAGCGTGAGCCACCACGCCCCGCAGCACATGGCTTTCTAATTAAAATATTTCCTGAATCTGGCACACACCTGTAATCCTAGTACTTGGGAGGCTGAGACAGGATGATCATAAGTTCAAAGTCAGCTTCAGCAAGTTAGTGAGGCTCTCAGCAACTTGATGAGACCCTATTTTCAAATGAAAAATAAAATGGGCTGGGGATGTAGCTCAAATGTAGAATGCCCTGAGTTTCTTCCCCAACAAACCCTCCCCTCCCCACACACACACTAAATTTAAAAAAATAAAAGTAGAGTTGAAGTCATGGTGGTGCACACCTGTAATCCCAATACTTGGGAGGCTGAGACAGGAGGATCACAGATTCCAAGTCAACTTCAGCAACTCAGGGAAACCCTGTTTCAAAAACAAACAAAAAATAAATAAATAAAAATGGCTTGGGGTATAACTCAGAGGTAAAATGCCCCTGGCTCAATTCTCAGTGACATAAATACATACATACATACATACATACATACATACATACTCACATACTGATGTGAGATGTGTGTGTGTGTTTGTATGTCTTTGAGAGACGGGGCGGGGGGGGGGAGACAGAGAGAGAGAAAGAGAGAGAGAGAGAGAGAGATGGAGCAGGGGGAGAGAGAAAGAGAGAAGAGAGGGGGAGGGAAGGGAGAGAGAAAGAGAGAAGAGAGGGGGAGGGAGGGAGAGAGAGAGAGGGAGAGAACAGAGTCAATTTATGGATCTATTTTTGTGATTTATTTTCAAATCCAAACTTTATATATTTATATATTTTACTAGTTTCCATAAATGGAACTAGTAATTGCTATGTAAAGTATGTTCTTCCTTTGGCCTAAAATTTGGCAGATCAAGGTTGTTCTAATACAGGATTCTTAGTCATCTTCCAGTCCTGCGCTTCTGAATCTTACTCTGTTAGTTGCAAATAGCTGATCCCAGTTTCTTACTTATATTTTTACTTTGCTTAAAGTGTTTGTTCCCCTATATGGAAGTGTTTTATTCTTACATAGTAAGATTTATAAATATTTTCCTGTTTTCTAGGTAATTTCACAGTCTGAAAAAGTCCTTTTCTATCTTAGATTAAATAAAAAAGAAAACCTTAAATGCCAATGCAGTGTTACTTTTATGATTTTACATTTTATAAATATTTTTACAATCCTTTTTAAAAGGAATCTTTTCTTCCATCTGTAATTAATTTTGATATCAGATGTGAAGTATTGTTCCATGTAGCAAAGAAAAAAGAAAGGGTGTTATGTGTACACAATCCTTAATATGTTTTGCCTCTGATCACAATGTCAAACAGGCTTTTCAAGTTTCACCTAAAATTAAATGGAATCATGAGATTGAGTTGTCCCCAATGCATCAAGGGCAGAAGGGATGCTTCAGAATTTTAGATACGCTTCCCATGTTTCCTACACAATCCTGGCTTCCTGATCCATTGGCTACATTCTGTCTCCAGGAGTACATTGGAAGACAGGTATGGAGCATGGTGGGACCTCTAACAGGTTGGATTCCAACAGCTCTGTGAAGCCAACAGGATCTTTCATGTTCCCTGTTTTTGTGTTAAATCTTGAAATTTTGAAGTTGTTTATGGCAGGTATCTTACCTTAACATATGCCAACATATTTATTTCAAATATCTTGACTTAAAAAGTTTCCATGGTATTACTTAATCATCTATTTTTTTCCACCCAGAGTCAAAATGAAATTGCAGTCATACAAAGGGCTGAGGAACGTATCTATAGGTTTTCTTTTTGTAAAGCAATTCACAAATTTAGCAAATGAAGATATGTGTGTCTTAGCCTGTTAATTTTGGTCAGTTAGATTCCCAAATGGTTTGCATACAATAAACATATTTACTGTTTTATTTATTATTTAAAGAAAGTATAATGGTTATAGTTTCACATGAGCCAGCACTACATCTTGTTGGGAACTCATTAGGTCCTAAAATGTAAGCAATTCCATGCTCTTTCTTGTTTACTGGAATGCAGAGTAATTTTATAGTTTTTCTCTCTAATGTTGAAGGTCCCTGGGCTTCTAAACACTGCCCACAAGAAATAACCATTCTCTAACCATTCTCTATCACTTCTGACTCTCCTGTTACTGCCTGTCTCCTCTAGTTATCCTGCTGGGGTGTTTGAAACACAGCTGTGAATCTTCTGGTCTACTAAGTCCTCATCACTCAGGTTCAATCTTTTCTCAGGCATTGTGAGTGAGTTACAATTCTTATCAATACACTCCATCTAAGTCACCTCCGTAGCCCCACTCATCAGGAAAACATTTTTTCCAGTAATTGACAAAAAAAAAAAAAAAAATTCCAGGTTTGAAAGGAGAACCAGTATGGTCCTAGAGCATCATAATTATAGAGACCACCCACTCCTTAAGAGGAGGTTTAGGAGGTGTATAATGCACAGTGTGTGTGTGTGTGTGTGTGTGTGTGTGTGTGTGTGTGTGTGTGTGTTTTACTAGAGATTGAACCTTGAACCCAGGCACATTCTACTTCTGAGCTACAACCCCAGGCCTATTTTGTTTTGAAACAGAGTCTCACTAATTGTTGAGGGCCTCTCCAAGTTGCTGAGGCTAGCTTTGAACCTGTGATCCTCTTGCCCCAGCTTCCTAAATATTGGGATTACAGGCATGTGCTATCACACCTGGCTAAGAGGAGCTTTCTTTTAAAGATGCCTTCATTTACCTTCTTGACATCTGATATTGGTTGGAGAAACTTTCATTCTCCAAAGATGTTCTAATGAGTTTGAGCCTCAAGTTAAGGGGCATGAAGCTAATCCTCCCCAAATTTTCTTCCTCTGGAGCAGAGTGTCCTCTAGAGCTTCCTGTGATGATGGACATGTTCTGGATTCCTGCTGCTCCCTGCAGTAATCCCTTGACAGATATGGCCTTTGAC
This sequence comes from Graphiurus murinus, assembly GCA_004027655.1. Lineage (NCBI taxonomy): Eukaryota > Metazoa > Chordata > Mammalia > Rodentia > Gliridae > Graphiurus > Graphiurus murinus. The sequence goes on along the minus strand of PVLC010001726.1, from coordinate 106,756 downwards.
CATTTGAAATCTGGCCAGTGCAATCCAGGAGCTTAATTTTTTTATTTATTTTAGTTAATGTTTACTTAAACTTAGATTTCAGCAGCCACTTATGTGACTAGTGGTCATGGTATTTGCTATTACAATATGAAATAATATCTCTGCCTTACATATGAGGATAGGTGTAATATAGAGGAGGATTTCTGGCTATATTCAACACATGCCATCCAAATCCCAAATTCTAAGATATCTACTGCTGCTAGAAGATTACCCATCCTCAGTAATAGCCCTGAGGACTCAGCTTTACAAAGCAAAATCTGTCCTGTTATTGACATATTGATCTTTACTAACACATATATGCTACTAAATGTACAGCTTTGTGGTAATGATATTTCTGCAAAGCTCTCTTCTCCTGATTTTTAATCACCTGTAAGTCTGCATGGTGTTTTGTTTTTCCTGTTCCTACTCAAGAACAATCAATATTGAGCTACATAAAGGTATTGTGGAAAATTTTAGACGAGATGTTTATTTGATGGAATGAAGAAAAGAACAACCACCCTGCTTCAGTATTTGAAAAAAAAAAAGTACAAAAATAAGCAAATGGCAAAGTGATAAAAATTGAACTTTTGACAGCTCATTTAAAAGCAAAGGCATATTAGTACTATGCATTTTATTTGAAAGGTGGAAAGGAATGTTTGTAACTGCATGACTATGAGAAATTTAATGATACATGCAGTTTTTTATATACAGTTGAATGTGGCATTTTGGGAGGATGACGAGGTAACATAATCTGCTACTAAGTAATATCAATCTTAATATGATTATCTCTAACAATATGTCCTTCATTTTATCAAAGTGCTCTTTATTTTCTCCTTATCTGAACATTTTTTTCAACTGTCATTTCAGTGACAACTTTTGCCAAGATTAAAAAAAAAAAGCTAATAGAATTGAAATGTGCTTCAGATACCATCCTTCTTTCCTTATGTATAAAATAAGCCATGCGTACTCTGGAATTCAGCAGTAATTTCCATCCATCACCCATGCCCTCAGGATACAAAGGCCTTGCCCAAGTCAGTTTCTTGGGAGCAGATCCTGAGTCACTGGTTTAACATACTTGGAGTTTATTGGGAGTGTCTTTAAGTTGGACTCTGGGGAGAAGTGGAGGAAGCAGGCATGGGTAGAGGAGAAAATGGATGGGGATGTATGCTCTGGAAAGACCCAACCACAGCTGGGAGGCCCTAAGGTAGATGGAATCTGCAAATTATCTGGTTGAAGCCACGGGATCTGGGCTTTGTACCTCACCTGGCTGGTCCATCCTTATGGGCTGCGTTGGGAGGGGGACATTCTTGGGCCAACTCATTCTTTTCAGTTGAGGGGGAGGAAGAGGAGAGGGACTCAGCTGAAAGCTGCTCAGCGATACTTCCAGAAGGTGTGGGTTGAATGAATGTTTTGAGGCTCTAGGAAAAAATATTCAGATGCACTATGGCTTCTAATTCAGGTGAAAGAATTTAGAAAGAACTAAAATAGGTCTTAGCACACCATTGAGACTGACTATTGAAAGAGTGGGGGAAGTTGCTGAATAAGGAATAGTATCTAAGAATGAGAAACAGATGGTTTCTGGAGCCAAAGGTAAAACTAGTGTGGTCTAATCAGCAGCTTAATATGAGAAAAAAATCTATTAAGCTGATACTTGTTTATATGAAGAGTAAGGAAACCCAAGATTATTATAGGTTTTAAATTGAAGGAGGATAATTGAAATATACACCATTAATATACTTTTTGATCATATAATCTTAAAATATTGATATTTTAGTTCAGACGGTAGCAGTTATTTTGATTTCAGAATAAAATGGGAAACACCACTATGGTTATATGACTTGTAAAAAAATAGGATTGCTCCCGAGAAAAATAGTTATTACATATGAAAATAAGTATATAGCCAACAAATGCATTCCATGCTTCAAGAAAGCACCCTACCAGTACCGTTCAGAGTATGATATAAGTGTGTGATTTTTGAAGGATCATTATATGTTACTCAGTTCCTCTTATACAATTATGCTAGGTTGCTACCTAAAATGATTCTTACTATAATTATTCAAGTGGTCTTCTTTATAGGAAGTCATAAAACCTCAAACAGTGATAAGACATCTTGAAAAAATTAAGAACAATAGCCAGGCATGGTGTCAAATGCCTGTAATCCCACTACTTGGGAGGTTGAGACAGAAAGATTCCAACTTTGAGACTAGCCTCAGCAACTTAGGAAGATACTGTTTCAAAAAAAATAGCATCTTTAGATTGTAAAATTTCAATCCAAGTAACAAGTCTTCCTTTAGGGTTTTAAAAGCACTGCCTCATTACTTCAAGGTACGGGTCTGAGGAATTTGCTTCTGGTAAAAATTAGTCAATATCATAGTTCAGTAGAAAAAGCCAGACTTGAAATCAGGAAAGATGAATTCTTGAATTTGTTGCAAGTAACATGATCTTTCTGCCTAAATTTTCCTCTGTTAAGAAGAGACCAGATTTGATTTCTAAGAACATATCCAGCTCATAGTTTTGTGATAACACAATTATAATAAACATGAATCTTCTATTTTTAAAAAAGAAAAATAGTAATAAAAAATTTTAAAAGGCTGGGGCTGTATGCCCCTGGGTTCTATTCTCAGATTCCTCCACCTTAAATAATAATCAACATTTAAAATCTAACTTTTCATTTCAAATAAAATATAAAAGAAAATGAATTTAGAAAACATCCATCAAGGATGTCTACATAATGAGCAAACTAATAATTTTATTTGAGAACTGAAATGTTGGAATTATTTCATGAGTATTATTTTCTTGGCTATGACAGTTTTATTCCAAGGAAAGGAATTCAGTCTTGATTTACCTGTTTTTCACACAATAGAGGATTTAGATTGGAGATCTAAGGTTGATTGTGTGGTCATGATTAATAGCATGGTTTTATTATAGGTTGAATTGCGTTAGCCTCAAACAAAATGTGTTGAAGTGCTAACCTAACATACTGAGTTCGAATATTTCAGAATGTGACCTTAGAGTCTGTTTGTAAGTCAGCAGTTTAAAATTTCCCTTAGGGTGAGTCCTAATCCGATGTGACTGGTGTCCTTATAAAATGCAGACATTTGGAAACAGACTCACTCACAGGAAGAACGTTATATGAAATCAGAAGCAGAGATTGGAACCCATAAACAAATCAAGAAATACCTGGGATCATCAGAAGATGGAAGAGGCTTGGAAGTGCTAGGTAACTTAATAGAAATGATAGAGCAGGTGAGCAGGATTGGGATGGGCTTGATGCACCTGAGGTAAAAGGTTAGGCAGGACTTATGAATGGAAGCTAATGCAGTTAGAGAACTGCAGGGTCTCGCTTAGACCCCTATCCCCATGGGAAAGGGGAGAAGCATGGTAGAAATCTGCACCCAAAATGCATACTCATTAGGAGGAGAGGATTTCAGACTGAATAAAGCTCCCCATGTAGAAGACTCCACATTGTTTCCTACTCCCAAAAATGGACCTATTCAGACCCTTTCCCTGGAGTATAACTTTGTTCCACGCCAAAAGCAGAGGGAAATGTACCAGGTGATGTAGGCATATGCACTTGTATCACTTTGAGTCTCACTATGATGTGCAATTACAATGCACCAATAAAAGTATAAAATAAAAATATCAAGGATTCTATTCTTTGCCTGTCCCACCATTGCATTTTGAAAGAACATAACTTGCTGATTTTGTGTACAAAGGTAAAGACAAACACTACCCCAACATGAATTATATCCTGCATGTACTTCGTAACTAATTTTAATGTCCTAAATTATAAGACTTGAGTTTCTGATTTGAGGCTGAGATGATGAATCCTTTGGGAACACTGGGCTAGTATGAAATATATTTTGCAGGTGCAAAGCACATAAACTTTGAAGGACATATGGGTAGACTGTAATGAGTTGAATTACTTCCCCCTAAAAGAATATGTTGAAGTCCTAACCCCCAGCACCTCAGAATAATATGACTTTATCTGGAAGTAAGTTTTTACATAGGTGATCAAGTTAAAATGAGACCCATAGACTGGTTCAGATTTTATATAACCCATGGCTTCATAAAAGTGGGAAGTTTAGACACAGACACAGATAGGAAGAGAGGAAAGATGGTGTGAACACATGGAGAGAATGCACCATATCAGGATGAAGATGGAGATTGGAGTAATGCATCGATAAGTCATGAAATACCTGGGATATCAGAAGATGGACAAGGCAAGAACATAGCACTCCTTGGAGTTATGGAATACATCTTATAAAACGTATGTATATATTAATGATTTAATAAACAAAATTATCTAAGATGTCCTTTTTTCAATCAGGCTCTCATTTTTTTTTCTAATGGAATTTATTTCTGCAAGTTGATAATTGCAATGAACAGGCCTTAATTGAATAAATTTTAATGTAATTAATACATTGAATTCTTACTGGAATACTAAGGTGATTATGTACTTTGAGTCATAAAGATGCAATTTGCATGTTATTAAAATAATCAAAAGGTCTTCGGTGTTACCAGTAAGGTAACATTTAATTTTAGCTCACTTAAATCATTTGGTTATCAAAGCAAAGTGAGGTAGATAATCATATAATTTATTAAAAGGTTATGGCATATGGAACCTATGAATTTTTCACTTGAACTTTGTGCAAGAGACTCAGTAGACATACTGGGGTTTGTCTGTCTCTTCTGTTGTTTACAAAGTTCTGAATTGATCTTTCTGTTTGCAAACTTTTCCGTTTCCTCAAATACTCTTCCAAAGTTTCTTACTTGTTTAAAACCATGGATAGAAATCAAACACAAGTTGATATTATAGCAGTATTTTGCTCAGAGGTGAACAGCAAAAGTCGGGGGACTCTCACAGTAAGCAGAGCTATGAAGATTATCCTATGCCCCACCTTTGTGGGGAGGGAGAATTTATCTGCACTAAAAATAAGTCTAGACTCTTTTCCATAGTGAATTGTTTGGCCAGGGGCTTGTAACAAATAGAATTTATAAGATTGAGGACAATGTGTAATATCAGATGAACATGATGATGGTATTTTCAGAAGGGTCTGCGTCCAGAGAGGGTTTTTCTGATGACTACGTCCAAGGACATGGTGAAGGGGCATTGGGAAGAAGGAGGAGAATACAGAAAGAAAGACAACCATATTGTATTGGTGGACAGACACTGAAGCAGGAGGTCAGCCTGCAAATCTGGGATTTAGGGGGCAGGGGTGATACAGTTTGTCTTTGAGGATCCAAAGCTGGCATGGTCAGGAGTGTACATGTTGGGGGGCAGGGGGAGTGTCATGGAACTCACATTTCTGGGCTCACACTAGGCTATTTTAAATGGACAGAGGCCTGACGTCCTGTGTAGGGGCCATTTCATTACAGCATGTAGGTTTCTTCTTGATTCGCCATGGAAACCTCCATGGTGGCAGAGGGGCATGTCACGCTCAATATCCTGAGCCTAGAGACATTGTCTTCAGCCATGTTGGAAATGTGGTTTTATTCTAAGCAATTCTCAACCTTGGACCTCATATCACTTGCTTTATTTTCCCATTGCATTATTGAGGAGCAAGATAATTTTAGTACACATTAGCAAGTACTTCCTATTTTCTGTTGACCACTATTATTTTTTGACTGTTGTTATTTTGATAAAAGTCTCCAATATGGTAAATACTTTCCTTCCTTATCCATTTTACTTATTGCTATCCAAATCCTCTGTCAACTAGTGTCACAGTCTTTTCTCACAGGCTTCTATTGAAGTATTTTATTCTGCCTTTACTTGCCTGGGTATGTTCTGAAACATTCTAGAGTTAGCATGTTATTTATTCTCTTTAAGCCAAATTCCCATATGCTTTAAATATATTTCAGAATATATTAGTATGTTCGAACTAAATAAAATAGAATGCAAATATTTTTTCTAAAAGTGCAAATTCTATTTATAAAGTAGGTTTTTGCTGTTATCTCATTTGTAGTTTTCCACATACTCTAGATAGGAAAATAATATCATTTTTATAGTACATAAATACTAATTACTATTAGCCAAATATTTAAAAATATGTTTTTAACATTCATTTATGTCATGTCTAAAATTAAATCTTATAATTTTGCTAAAATCTGACATTCAGAATGAATGCAACTTTAAAATTCTTAAGATTTTTCAAAAGATAAAATACCTTTTTGGCTTAATGCATATGACTATGATGAGAAAATTACCTCTCCTGTGTCTGGTAATGTAGTCAATGTATTCTTAATTCAACCCTGCTATAACAATCTACAAACAATGAAGAAAATCTTTTACCAGTCTTTCTGTAAAATATCTTTTTCATAACATATATATTAATTATATATTTAGAAAATTAAGGGCATTTTTTTAAAAAAATCAGTGCACAGCCTGGAATGACAGCCTGAAAGTATTCTTTACACTCTGTTACCTATAAAAAAGACCTCTTTAAGCTGCAAATGTATTTTGACCAGCCAAACTAATTTTGATTATTTAAAGCTCCATAAAATAGCAAGAATTCAATCCATATCTCAATAAAAAAGAGCTCTTATAAAAAAGTAATAGACAATTACTCGTATTGATAAGGGAAGGGCATGAGAGTTAGGAAATCTTGCTTGTGTTTGCTTAACAATAGAGCTTCAAGTTTATAATGTTCTTTGGGTTTTGAGTTTTAATAACACATCCATTTGAACTCAAATGAACAATATCCTATTACAGGGGCAAGCTCTCTTTTGGAATAGGTGTCCCCCCAAATTCATATGTTGAAATTGTAACCCCCAAATGATGGTATCAGGAGGCGATTAAGTCATGAGGGAGAAGCCTTCATGAATAGAATTAGTGCTCTTATAAAAGAGGCCTGAGGGAGTTTGTTTTCGCTTCCACCCTGTGAGGACACACCAATAAGGAGCCATCTGCAAATCTGGAACAGGGCACATCAAATCTTTAGACTTGGACTTCCATTCTCCAGAATTGTGTGAAGTAAATTTTTGTTGTTTATAAGCCCACCAGTCCAGGGCATTTTGTTAAAGCTGTGCAAATGGACTAAGACGGCGTATTTTTAGCATGTGTTCAATTGGATTCACATCTCACCTCACCCTTAATTATTAAGCTTTGGTGACTCTTATCTCAGGAGTTTCGCTCCTGCCTCAGGGCTACTAACCTTTTCTATAAGCCATCTGATGAGTGATTATGTGGGTGAGAGAGAGAAAGCAAAATGCCTATTGAACCATCCCATTTGAAATTCTGGAAACTATTTTGCTGTAAAAGGAAGTACAATTGACTGCAAAATAAAATCAGATTGCTTCTGTATTTCATAATCCTTTAAGATGCCCCGAGTAAAGTCATCCGTGATAAAGGAGTAGTGTCTATTTGAAGTAAAGCTTTTCTTAGATACAGACTCACTCTAAGCTAATGATAGACATGAGGCTACATGTCCTTCCAGAAAAGCTGTGGCTCAGCACATCTTAACAGCTCCCTTTCCTCTGTGCTCTACCTTCACCTCCCTTTTCAGCTTCATTTCCTGATAAAATCTTATCTCAAGTCACATATAATCACCTTCCTATGTTCACCCTTAAGTAATCTGTATTCCAAATCCATCCCCTCTTTTTTCTTCCTTTTTATATTTTTAATATTCAGGCAATGTTCTATTTACATGGTATACTAGGGTTCTCTAGAGAATTATAACTACAAGGATACCTATATGTATAATTAGAAAAGGGGATTTATTAGATTGACTTGCATGATCAGGACCTGGATAATCCCACAATGATCGTCAGCAGGCTGGTGAGCTGGAAGAGCCAGTAGCTGCTCAGTCCAAGAAGCTGGAGCCTCAGAACAAGAGGAAACAGACTGAGATGGAAGGATAGGCAGTTCCCTAAAGAATCAGTGGTGAGAGCATACATTAGAAGAGGGGGGAGCTGGAATCCCATGTCCACAGGCAATGTCAGCAGGAATAGACACACCAGCTTGAGAAGAATCCAATTTGCATCGGTCACAGCTACCTACTTCTTCCTCTTTTTATTCCAAAAGAGACGCCAGCCTCTGGGACCATGCTACCCACATTCAGGACAGACAACTCTATTCCTCTTTCTGTCCCACCTGCCAATCACCTCTGGAAACGCTCAGAAGTCTGTTAGTCCTAGGAATCTCTCGGTGCAATAAAGTCAACAATCCAGATTAACCATCACCCAAGGTAAGTGGACACTGTCTCCAGCTAACACTTTTCTGCTTTAAGGAAGAACTCAGGTAATGTCTTAACTCAGGTAAAGGTCTTCTCAGGAGCAATCACTCTTGTTCTGAGTCCTGCAAGAATACAGGACTCAGAACAGCAAATCTTTCTGTGTCACTGGCTGCCTCACTCCTTTTTAAATACACGCTAAAGTCTGAGATACAGTAGTGGAATAATAAGTGAGAGGTTCCCCCAGGCTTTGCACATCACATATTATATAATTATGACAAGGGCTTGTGATTGTCATAATTACGTGTGTCCTCTGCCCTGACATGTAGAGAAGATCTTTACATTCTCAGCCCCTATCAGTGAGCCTGAGGATGAATGAGTTCATGGGAAATTAATTCAAGCAGATTTGTTGGAAAGTTTGCTCATGAAGTTAACAAATGTTCATGCATTATTGAAGCTGACTATATGTCAGCCATATAGACAGAATTATTTAGTATAAAAATAAAAAAATCAAGAATGAATACATTTAGCTATTAAGAATTAAATTATGTCCTATGCTAAGTATTTCATATACTATGATGACATTTCCTGCTGCTAGGAACCAGCTACTTTCTATATCCTTATACTATTCTGGGGTACAGTGGTTGTAGATGGTGGAAATTACTTCTGTTGAGAAGAGTAGATTTGCTTTTCCAGTATAGTGTAACAAATTATTTATGAAAATTTTACTCAAGGGGAGATTAGGTGGACAGTAATACCACTGCTACAAAGAAGTAAGTGTTCATTGTTTTGCAAAGAAAGACTGTGACATGCTGCCCCCTTGGTTAATATGCCAAGTTACCCTGAGCTGATTAGAACTGAGAGTTCTTATCTCCCTTCCAAAATGGGAAGAGCTTTGTCTCACAATGGAAACAAAACTCCTTCATACACAACATGCAGAAGGGAGTTGCTAAGACTAAGAAAAAATAAATGTTAAAATTTCAAGGAAAGTTGTTTTTTTGTTTTTGTTTTGTTTTTTTGGTACTGAGGGTTGAACGCAGTTTCATTCTGCCCCTGACCTACACCCCCAGCTCTTTTTATTTTTTGTTTTGAAACAGGGCCTCACTAGGTTGCTAAAAGTCTTGCTAAGTTGCTGGGACTAGCCTCAAGCCTGGGATCCTCCTATCTTAACCTCCCAAGTGCTGGAATTACAGGCATGTGCCAACACACCCGGGTCCAAGCAATGATTTTTACAGCAAGGTGAGTGGTTCTGTCTTCCAATGAATTTTCCCCATCATTATAACAAACCAACCACATTTATCAGGAGAGGAACAGAATGGTTAGAAATATAATTTTTATATGCATTTAGTAAATCTTTCTTGAACACCTACTATGTGTGATAGGCTGCAGACTGTCAACCGTAATATGACTTACAACCAAATATGCATTCATGGGCCTTTGCCTGAGAATTTGGGAACATTATGATCTGATAGGGTGAGATGGGATGGCAAAGAGCCCTCTCTAAAGCATAGATCATGTAATGAGAGAGGAGCTTTTCTCTAGGCTGAAAAGTAATTGTTGGCAGGTGCACGTATCAAGGCCAATGCCAAAATGCATAATGTGCAGGAATTATTATTCTAGTTATCACAACTTCCCGCAGTAATTCTAACTGTCAAGTTTCGCTGAGTGATTATACAAAAATAGATAATAATATAGACTGGTGCCGAATTGTGCCTCTGGGTAATTGCTTTGTCACATTAAACCATTAAAACTACTGAATTATTATTTGCACGTCTTGGACACAAGAAAAAGATAATCCTGTCACAGAACTCGACTGAGGCGGACTGTTATTGACACCCATTGAATTTCTTTTATATACAGAGTACTGTCCTAAGTCAGCCACAGATGTGCTCACACAGCAGAATGCCAATGTAGGAAGGGCATGCATATCTATAAAATTCCAAAATAGAATAAGCTATGCCATAAAATATGGAAAATATACTCGAAACTATACATTCAGAAAGAAATGATGACCATGGTAAAAAGTATGACCTTCTAAAAGTATTTTTTCAATGCAAATTGTGTTTTACAGCCCACTCCCCAAACTCTCCTTCCTTGAATCCCAAATAGCTCATTACAGTTCTTTTCAAAGATAACTTTGTTCACTGATTCACTCAAAATTTTTATGAGAAATTTAATTTGGCTGAAGCGGGTATGGTGATGTATGCCTGTAATCCCAGTACTTGGGAGGCCAAGACAAGAGGACAACAGGTTCAAGGCCAGCCTCAACAATCTATCAAGTCTGTGTTTTAAAGTAAAAAAAAAAAATAAAAAAGGGCTAGGGGTATAGTTCAGAGGTAGAACACTCCTGAGTTCTATCCCCAGTAGAAAAAAAAAAGGAAATTTAGTTGAATGGAAAAATAAAATTAAAAATTTAAATAAAAAATGTGGCAGAAATATAAGTAGTATACTGTGATGTTTTGCTGCTAAACTGCTATAAAAGCCTAGTGTCCTTTTTATTTTACTTTCTTTCTGAGACTGTTTGGTGTGTGTGTGTGTGTGTGTGTGTGTGTGTGCATGCATTTATACATTTGTCAATGTGTATGCACATTTGTGTGTGTGTGTATGTGTGTGTGTGTATGGGAGTGTGGCATGTGTGGTATTGTGTGTGTATTTCTGTGACTGAGCAACCTGTGGTATGAACACTTACAGTGAACTTGACTAGCAAATATTTTCTTTTTTCATAACCAGAATCTTTCTCCAGTTCCAAAACCACTTTCCTTCAAAATCTTCCTGATGTCCTTCAGAGTTCTCCTCTGAGTTTGGCATGTGACTATTTCACCTAGAAAATAGGGTCAAATCGAGACACTGTTGTTTTATTAAATAATTACCCCAAAAAAGAAAGCATCAGTTGCTACTACAATTATTATTAATGCCTCTGAATAACTCTCAAAAGTAACAGACTAAACAATCATTCTGTCTGCCCAGATTCTCTTTTCTGAGTCATCCTTACTTTTCCTTAAGAAGTGGCCCGTTTTCTGCACCTTTCCTTATCACCTACTAACTCCTATAAAAGGTTGCTGTTTTTACCATCTCTGTTTTAATCTAAGCTGTGCTGCTTATGCTAGTGAACTTATCTGAAAACGGTTTGTTTTTTAGAACGGCACTGGGATGTATTCCATTAGACAAAATCGTGACTATAAAACAAGTCCTTCTGCATGAGTTGACTGTGTGACTCTTAATATTTGATAAGCCCTATATTTTAACAGACGGATCTACAAGGCAGGCTTTCAATATCTCAGAGGGCTTTCTTTTTTTCTGAGAAGGTCTATGAGGAAAGAATTTTGGTAGATTTATAGGCAAATCTTTTGCCATAACTTCACTCTGAGGTCTTTCTTTTTGTTTCTTTTTTTTTTAATAGAAACTGTGACATGTCCTTTGCCTTGACATCCTTTCTTTCTTTGAGGGAGACAGAGGATAAGAAATAGCTTGATTTTCTAACCAAGCAAATCCGAGTTTATTTATATTTCTAAAAACTCTGACTGAAAACTGAGTAGGTCATTCTGGTTCATCTCTCTTCTTGCATTTTGCCAAAAGTATCAAAAAGAGAACAGTAGTGTGGATCATCTTCATCAAGCTCATTGGGTTATTTTCCATGTTACCTCAGATAACCTTTGTCAACTTTCCACCATAATGGAATGGGAGAGGCCTTCCTCCAGCTCCCAATACCACTTTCCTTTCTGTCTTTGAAAATCTCATTAACAACCTTGTTAAAGACTTTTAGGCATCGATTGATACTCTCCCGAGACCCCTTTTGTTCTTTGTGCATGTGTGTGTATGGTACTGGTGATTGAACTCAGGGGTATTCTATCTCTGAGCTACACCCCCAGCCCTATTTTACTATTTTTTTTAACTTGAAACAAGATCTCATTGAATTGCAGAGGGCCTTGCTAAGTTCCTGAGACTAGTGTCGAACCTGCTATCTTCCTTTCTCAGCCTCCCAAGTACTGTGATTACAGAAGTGTGTCACCATGCCCAGCTTCCTTCTATTCTTATTAATATTTCCCTCTGCCATGGCTCTTCTTCCTCTGCCCACCACATGGTCGAAAGCTAGTGCCATCTGCTGAAGGTTTGGGGAGCTGCAACTATCTGAATTTTGTTGTTAGTGTCCATATCTAGGGCTTGAGCCAGGATGTCTTGAAGGCAATATTTGATAACCAGAATGTCTACACTGGATTCCTCCATATGGCTTGATATGTATACAGCATGGTGGCTGCAAGGTGTACAGAATTCTTGGCCACTCACTCAGAACTTCTATTTGTGCTATTCCTAAGATTAAAGTGTTAGATAGCTTCATTGCCTCTTGAGACCAGCCTCAAAAGACACTTAGCATTGCTTCTGTGATGCTTTTTTGCTTAAAAGTCCTAGGTCTTCCCAGACTCAATAAGGTGACTCCATTTTTGATGGGAAAGTGATAACGTCTCATTATAAAAGGAAATGCAATATACAAAAAAAATGTTACTGTTAACTTTAAAACATAAAGTATCCCAAAGTTACCACACCAAAAATACCACTTTTACAGTGTAAACTATGTCACTTCTCCAGATTTCTATGCTGAAATCCTAACCCCCAGTACTTCAGAGCTAGATTTGGAGATAGGGCCTTTAAAGTTAAAATGAGTCCTTTTAAGTTGAAATGAGGTCATTAGAGAGGCCCTACTTATGACTGGTGTCCTTATAAGAGTTTTTTTATATAGATATATAGAGAGAGACACCAGGAGATATGTACACAAAAAGGCAAGATACTGTGAGGACACAGCAGAAAATAGCTATAGACAGGGCAAGAGGTGGAGACCGGGGGAAACCAAGTCTCCTATCACCTTGATCTTGGACATCCGGCCCCAGAACTGTAAGAAAATATTTTGCTATTGTTTAAGTTACCCTCTGTGGTCTTTTGTTATGGCTGCCCTAGAAAACTACTTTTTTCTTTATTTCAAAAAATTCTAAATGAAAATACTGTTTTCTCGGACATTTTCTTCCCTAATCCAGAAATATTGGTTATTTATTGAGAAAAAGAAATAAAGAAGAACGAAATTATGTCATTTGCAGGGAAGTGGATGGAACTGGAAAACATTATGTTAAGTGAGATTAGTCACTACAGAAAGTAAAAAAATATCAGATCCTCTCAGTAATATGCGGAAGCTAGGGAGAAAATGGGTCATAGGAGGGACTATAGACGAAGAAGGAGAAACCTTAGATAAGCAAAGAAAGTGATCTAACTGAGGGAGATGGAAATAGGGAAGAGAGAAGCACCCTAATTCACATGATGTACATTCACAAAGTCAATCACTAACCTGAACATGAGAAGGAGGGAGTGGGGAAGGAATGGGGAAGGGCTAAATGAGTGCTGTGTGCATGTATGATGCTACCTGCTTGTACCTCATTAAGATGTATTATTATATTATACTAATAAAAAAAGAAAAGAATGACACTAAATTAGAAATATGGAACATGAAAAGATGTATTAGCTCAGGCCAACAATGAATAAATATTACCAAATATGCTAGTGTAACCCCAGTACTTGGAAGGCTGAAACAGGAGGATTGGAGGTTCACATCCAAACTCAGCAACTTAGTGAAACTTGATTTTAAAATTAAAAAAAAAAATAAGAAGACTGGGAGTGTAGCTCAGGTGTAGAAGGTCCATAGGTTTAATCCTAAGGACCAAAAATAATAAAAAGAAAGTAAATATTTTGTGTGGTAATACAATATCTCTGATGGCCAAATTGGCCATGATATAGTGGGAAATCAGTATCTTCCTGTCAGGAGCAAAGCAGTAACAATTTTCACAACTGTCCTGTGGCCAGACACAATGGCATACATGCAATCCCAGTACTTTTGGAGGCTAAGACAATCGGATCCTAGGCTGGAAGTCAGCTTCAGCAGGTTAGGGAACACCTCAGCAACTTAGCAAGACTGTATTTCAAAATTAAAATAAATAAAGTAGGGTTGGGGGTCTAGCTCAGAGATTCAATAGTTCCTGAGTACAATTCTAAGCACAAAATATACAAACTAAAAAAATCCCCCAAACAAAAACTGTCCTGTGAAATGACAATTTCACTGTGTTGTGGACTTATGTTACCTTTTTTTGTACCTTTTCCAACCTCTGTTGTGGTCTTCCATGTCATCTACTTGCACCTGTCCCATGATGGATTAAGTGGAGTCTGTCTAGCCCAGATGCAGAGAAAGGTCTACTGAGAGCCTTACTCCAAAGGATTTCCTTTCATCTCCAGCCTGAGGTATGGTTTACAGCTATGAATTATATTTCCAGATTAATTGATTTATATAAAAGCACATTTGTCTGCCAGCGTAAATATTGTCATTTATTCCCAAAATGAAAGGAAGAAAACCATATGTCTAAATGCTTCAGAAATTGTTCATTTTTTAATCGTCCCATCTTGAGCAACATATGTGTGTATAATCTTTATTAAGTGAGATCTAGGAAGCAATGTTTTTATGGCGTTTTTACATACTGGTGTCTTCCAAAGAGGAACAATTTATGTCATCATGATACATTTTCTTACATGTAGAAAATATTCCTCCTCTGAAAATACATGGTTGGCCCTCTGATTGCTTTAGACTAGATGCCCAATAAATATGTTTCAAAGAAACATGCAAGTGTTAGAAAATAGGTAAGCATTAGTCAAGCATTTGGCCAAAAGCCCAATTCACAAACACACATCTCCACAAACACTAATCTGATTTAGGAAAATTCCTAGATGTATTCTTGGCGTCAAGATCCCTATTGATGAAAATAGGTATATAAAGTCAAATATCTGGGAACAATATTTTAAAATTATCAATCAAACTATTTTGTTCTTGGTAGGCTTGCCCAGGGAAGACTGTCAATTAGTTTTAATTCATATTAATTTCTTTAATTTTAACTTGTCTGAATTAAATATAAATTTCTTTAAAAGTAAGATCTTGGATAGCGTAATCATAATTGGTTTTGCACATATACTTAAACCTCATGACTACCAAAAATCTTTGTGTGTGTGTGTGTGTGTGTGTGTGTGTGTGTGTGTGTGTTGTATTGGGGAACGAACCTAGAGGTAATCTACCTCCGAAAGCTCATTGATCCAAAACTCAAACAAAAATTAATACTACATATTTCAACATTATTTGTTTTATCCTTAAATTTTGGTTACCTATAAATGAGGAAAAAAAAACAGCTGCCAGGTTCATATAAGTGAATAATAATTACTTTATATGGCAATGATGTAAATAAAAATAATCTGCAAAATTGTAGAGTACTACTCTCTTTCCCAAAGTAGGAAAAATCTTTTAATTGATTGCCGTTGTGCTTCTGATGTGAAACAAAGAATTAAAATTCTAAGGCTTTGGAATAAAACTAAAAACAGTGTCAAAACACAACAAAACATTGTCAAAGCAAACCTATGGAGACAGTATTAAGATGTCAAAATTAAAATGACGCCATTGTAAATTACAGTAGCATTTTTTTTTTCAGAATGAATCTTGAAGACCTCTATTTATATGAGTGCACACTGCCACTTCTATGAGAATAATTGTTCATACCAGATGTGTAGGAGGTAGGTATGATGGGTGTTCCAAAGCTCAGGAATATGTATTCCAAAAATAGTTAGGGCATTGTTAAAAGTGAGTGAAAATTTTCTTCAGTCTTGATTATTACTTCAAATCCACATTATCCTCCAATCTCAAGTATTTCTATTTTCTTATAGTTTGTGTATACACACACACACACACATATGAATTATAAATACATTTTCTTAAATTCTTATTCCTCATCCTCAGCTTAGAACATGGTCTGAAATCAGTAATGAAGTGTTTATTAAAGGAATAAATGAATACAATGAAATTATTTTACGTATTTAAAGCTAATAGGAATGTGTAATAATATTATTAAAGGAAAATGTTTTGTTAATAAACAATTTAGTAAAACCAGTACAATCTTCAGCATTATTATTTTGTCATTACACATTTCCAATGTCTTCAATCTGTTTTTCTCATTAAGAATTATTTTCTTGATGCTTAAATGTATTTATACTTAAACAACTTAAATAGTTCATATTCTGTCAAAAGCTATAAATTATATAATATTTAGAATTTATATCGTGACTTCTGTCAGAATTTTGTGAATTGATGTGATATAAAAACTAATTGTCAGCCGGGCATGGTGGCATACGCTTGTAATCCCAGAATTTGGGAGGCTGAGACTGGAGGATCCGGGTTCGCGGCCAGCCTCAGCTACCTAAGTGGGACACTCCGCAACTTAGTGAGACCCTGTTTCAAAATAAGAATAAAAAAAAGGGCTGGGGGTATAGCTCGGAGGTATAATGCCCCTGAGTTCAATCCCCAGTACCGCAAAAAATAAAAAATAAAAAATAAATAATTGTCCTACTACTTAGATGAATAATTCTTATATCTGTAAACAACATAATTTAAATATATATTAACTTTGAGCATAATAATATTCTCATGTCATGTTTTTATTCATAGGTCTTAAAACAAGTTATAGAAATACCTCATACTTTCACATAGTGGGTTATTTTCTCAATTATAGTTTCTGCATTGCATATGTATCAATTGTATCTGTGTTTTTCTTTGGCCTGGAACATTTGCAATTATTATCTTTTATATGTTACATAGATATGAATATCTATTCTACACATAGAGCTATGGATATATGTTAACATCTAGATTATAACACATTAGCACACCTGTTATTAATATGGTACATTCACTACAATTGATGAATTGATATTGACATAATAGTACTAATTAAAGTCCATCGTTTACGTTCCAGTTCTATCATAGAATATTTGGACTTCCACAGACAAACACCATAAACTAGGTGGCTTATGATCGATGTCAATTCATTTTTCACAGTTATAGAACCTAGGAGGTCCAAGATTAAGTTGCCCACAGGTTTGGGTGTCTGGCGAGGACCCACTTTTTGATTCATATCGATATGTGGCTCATGTTAAAATATGTCTCCTTAGTCAAAATAGTACAAAATTGGTACCACAGCTTACCAATATATTGAAATGTTAAAACTGTGCCTGCTCAACTGACTTACCAATGTCTAAGCTGGAAATTACCCAGAGGAAATAAACATGGAGATGCAAAGAGACATGTTGAAGCCTGATCAACTTGTCATTACTTAGAACAGAGCAAATCTGGAAGTGATCTGTTTGTACCAGGGCTACAAAATAACCAGTTAAAATTTGGTAATTTCAAACTGTAAAATGAAAGAATAAAGTTATATTTTCAATGAGATGTAGTTTTTAACATATATTCAAATGATTATGAAATAATATAAACCAAAACATTATCATCAGGAAAAATGATGCATTTTTCTTTCTGCACTGTTTCTATACATATGTTCATCAGAAAAAAAGAAATATATATATATATATATATATATATAATATATATATATATAGAATCACAAAATAATAACTAGCAATGAATTAAAGATTAGATCATTTAGAAATGTATATATGATTCTGTAGTAGAATACTATATAAATACTCTATAAATTTCTTACCACATTAATTCAGCAGAACTTGATGATCTCGTCTTTCTTGTGTTTCGCCTAACAAAATTTTGTGAAAGTATGGGCATTCTGTTTTTATCATTTTTATCACAATGTCTAAATTCTATGAGGTATCCTCTAAAGTCAGAGTGTGGACAACTACCCAGCTTTTAGGGTTTATGGATATTAGATAAACTATATTAACTTTGTTTGGAATCATGCCATTTATCAAAGACAGCCAGATAATCATATGTCTGTATCATACAGAACAAAGCATAAATGTCATGCATTTTTATGTTGGATAATGTAGATGATAGATATATTTTAAATTAATGTACACTTACTTATTTTGTGAGTATCAAAACACAGCATTACTCAAGAAGAAAATTTGCTGATAAATAAGGTAATAGATAGTTTATTTATCAAGAGTTTCAATGACCCGTATGGAGAGGTTCAGTTACAGCCAGCTTTGCAGAGAGATAGGAGCATGGAAATTACATACTTATATTTACTAGTTAATAAACCTGATCAGAGTAGATACTGACAGCCTGACATTGGAATAAGATACAGAATAAAAAGAAATGAGAATTGAGCATCTGTAGCTGTAATTCCATTTTAGCCCATTTGCTTAATGCATTTTTGTTGTTATTAAAACAACAGATTGTAGATAGATTTAGCTTCAGTATCATTATATAATGTAGCATAGCATGCTGTGCAAATGATAGAAACTATAGTTTCATAAGCTAGATTTTGTAAGACACAGCTCATGTTGGAAAAATAAGAAAGAAAATCAAAGTCAGATACTTATCAAAAGGGCTTTTTTTGTTTCTGAAATAACACAGCTGTTATCAGAATGTATTGCCTTTCTCTCTGATCAATATATTCTAGTCATGACTGTTCATTGCTTAGAAAGCAGCTAGATTTACTGAATTTTTGTACTGTAGCTTCATTTTTTAATAGACTTAAATTTTAAGTAAAAGCAGTTTTAGTTTCACAGAATAATTGAAAGTACTGAGAGAGTCCCCATATACAACTCTTCCCAGCCACCACCCAGGACACACAAAACGAGTATCAGGAGCTATGACTCTGTATGTAAATTTCTGTAAGATCTTTACTTAGTCATTTAAATATTTATAACCCAATTTTCTCATCTTTCAAATAAATGTGAGGCGTGTTTGGGGTATGATTTAAAACAGTATATTTAAAATGAATAAGCACTGATAATGATTGTGATGGTCATAATAACAGGAAGAAACATGTGAATAAAAATAATTCTTAGGATTTCCCAAATAAACTCTTGTTTGTAGTAACTAGTGGCCTCTCTTGTAAGGTTATGATGGGTTTGGACACAAGTTGGAATACTCACCGGGACTCAAACCACAAGGCTACGACTGATTTCCTTAACAAGAAATTCAAATGTTTGTATAGCAACTCTTTTCTCTTAGATTTGTAATGCATTCAAATTCATTATTCACTTGCAAAAACTCTACCATGAGTCCAGTAGCTCCAAGTGACTCAGAGTCCAGAATATTTCCATCTTGTGTTTCAGAATTACTAATAGAGAACTTCAGGGCATGCTGTTACCACGGAAGGAATGCCAACCTTTGCATCAGCTGTAACTGCCTTTAGCCTTAGACTGATGCTCCAGTCTTCTGCTCTGAGACTGGCTCAGGCACATGGCATTGCTTAGCTGCACAGACTGGACAATCTGGTGAACATAAATATTTCTGGCATGCATTGCTCCTCCAAGATCAGTAAATAACTAGGGCGAAAGAGGGGCCACAGTGAGTTGACAAATTTGTTTCCTTTGGGCTAGAGAAACCACAAAAACAGGGGGTAGCAGAGAAGAATGGGGGATTATTTATAAAGTGTGATTTACCTTGGACACAATAGAACTAACATTGATGATGAGGATGGTGATAGTAAAGATGATGGTGAGGAAGTTTATTGATGCATCCTGGTGGTCCTAAGGGTGAAGAGGGTAGTCATGACAGTGTGTGAATTTGTGTGTGTGTGTGTGTGTGTGTGTGTGTGTGTGTGTGTGTGTGTGTGTTGTTCTTTTGACTCAAATGAAATCCAGAATATGGAACTCAAGACAAAGGTAGAGATTCTTAGGAAGAAGAGAAGCACATCATAAATTATCCCACAGGCTATAGAGAAGCATAATTATTGGCAATTTTCATTTCGCTTCATTTTATGGTTTGGTATCTAAGAGGATGCCCGCTGTGAGAGACTTGCTGGGAAAAGAACTCAGTTTAGGATAAAATTATCTTCTGTACAATCACCTTAATTATCATTTTAAGGATGCCATTCCATACTGTTATATTCATAAAATAACTCGAAGCCATGGCAAGTGTTTTATAGAAGTCAGAAAGATACCACGCATCTCCATATTTTCTAAGGACGGCGCGCGCAGGTCTTAAACTGGAAGGGTATGGGGGCAGAGAAAGAATGGATGATACGGGCTAAGTCACATTGTGGAAAAATATGTAGGGCCGCAGGTGTGTCTGCCTTCTCCGGGTTGTGGCTCAACTCTTCAAAGGCTGAAGTGCTTTTATCATTAACATGCTGCCTGTGCTTCATGGTTGACTTTTACATTATTGCTCTAGCTATTACTATGCATGCATTATTTATGTGGCTGGCTATCATGGAAAAAAAGGCAAGCAATTTACTTGTCAAAACACATTAGAATGCATGACTTTAAATCAGAGTCGCATGGGTTGGTAAAAAGCTATAATAAATGCACTTTGGCTAATATGTTAGTGTTGTGCAGTTGAGGATGGTCATTGTATTGACTGAGAAACCTGTAATCATCTCTGAGACTCTTTGAGTAGAACAGCGCTCCCAATTATTTACACTATGATTTTAATTGCATGATAGTAAACTCTATTATTTTAAGTTTTCCCATAGATAAGTTTTTAAAAAAAATCAAGTGAATACAAATTAAATTCTTAATAGAATCCTTGGATTTAGTTGTATTATTTATGTTCTAAACACTATTTGAGATGCTTAAATGATGGAATTACATCCTATTGCCATGTGTTTCCTTTGGTTTAGTTATCAGTTAAGCATTACATTGGCTATACCTTCTCATTGCTGCACTAAAGTCCCGTGTCGTACCATGAAAATGTTTAAGTAAGTGTCAGCCATCTTGCCAGTTCTCTGTGAAATGTTGTTCAGACTAATCTCAGATTTTCAAAACTTTTGTAGGATGACTGCCACAACCAAGGCTGGGGAAAGAGGTCAAATCAGAGTAATGGTTCAGGAAATTTATTTTACTTAAAAATAATTCAATTACAAACAAGTTGTTGGAGTGAACAAGCATTCTGAAAAGGTCAACATGATTGGAGGATATTATCTTCTTTGGGGAGAATAATTACATCCATGCCCCACCTAACCTTCTCCTGACTGCTCTTAACATTTTCCAGCATGTTGAGAACCTTATAGGAGTTCAGAGAATGTCACTCCATAACCACTTGCTGTCAGAGAAGCCAATTACTGGACCCAACGGGGTCAATCTGATGTTTCAAATTAGTATCACAGCAGTGATGGTTTGAAGCCTTTTCACTTGTACTTACACCTCTCCCATGTGATGCACATGGCTGATATAGGCTAGGGATTTTATCTAATCACATTTTTTCATTAAAAAAATGAGCAAAATAAATCCCAGGTCAGTTAAGTCACCTCGTCCAAGGCTTTGAAGATATGAGGGTCCAGGAGAGTTATAAGCAGTATCTGTTAAGTGCATCAATTTTTTTTGTGTGTGCATGTGTTTGTGTATGTGTGTGTTTGTGTTGTGTGTGTGTGTTTTTGTGTGTGTTGTGTGATACTAGCAATTAAACTCAGGGTCATTCTACCTCTGAGCTACACCTCCAGCCATTTTAAAATTTTTATTTATTTTTTTTGTTTTGAAACAGGGTCTTGCTAGGTTGCTGAGAGTCTAATTATGTTGCTGGGCTATCCTCAAACCTGGGACCCTCCTGTCTCATCTTTCCAAGCACCAAGATTACAGGTGTTCATTCTCATGCTCAGAAAAATGCCCTAATTTCAAAGGCAGCCTAGGTGAGATCATGGCCCAACTAAAATGGGAGAAAAAAGAAGCTCAAAGATAGAAACTATAATTATCACCAAGAAATGGATAAATGCATCTCCCCCTTCGTTTCTAAGGTAGAATGCTCATTGTACCTTTTAGATGGACGCACCAGGTAGTCAGCGTTATTGTAAATTCCAATCTGGCTCCTGAGCAGCAATGGTAGATACTGCTGCTTGTTTAATTTACTGCAGCTTAGTTCTGAGTCCTTCGTGCACTGACTCCACTAAGATAAGAAATGCTAACTGCAATGTCTCTTGCTCTCCAGACCACACTGCCTTAGCGTTTCCTAAAGGGTGTAGCCAAGAAGAGGCATCAGAGAGAGTTTAGAAGGCTGTAGGGAAGAAGGTCTTATTTCTGGAAAGACCCTCCCAACCCTCAGTCTTGGGAATCAGCCTTTGTAGAAGCAGTGTCTCCAGTCTACAGCTTCTTAAATCAGGACTGGGCCCAATTTCCCACGTAAGTCTTCTGTGTTGAAAGATGGGATATCACTCTGCTTTTGTTGTTGTTTGTTTGTTTTTAACTTGACCTCGCATAAAGAAATTAAAATTAAAGATTAAAATTAATCTATGTCCTAAGATTAGACTTGGATTATTTAAATTACCCTATAATATTAATCTATGTTTTCAAAAATAACATCACAAATAAATGTGTCCTACAAATGTAGGATTAGTAAGTGCATAGTGTATATGTTTAAAAGTCCTAAATTTAAATGTTTCTTAACTAGGCAGATGCATATGTTATATGTTGACACACATCATCAAGAATTATTCATAAATATTACCATTAGTAATACTTAATATATTCAATGATATATTCATTGAGCATCAAAAATATGCTAAATACTTTAAAGCTTTGTCAGTTTTATTCTCTTATTTAATCTTAGTCAAATCTTGTCAGCATTGTTCTTATTAAATTCATACTCCTAATATTTTATAGCACTTCAGACAAGGCAATGAATTCCTTTAAAGCCTAAATGGAACACCAAAGTGCTTATTCAACTAGAATCCAGGAATGGATTGGACCCTCAGGAGGCAAAGAACACATTAGTTGGGAAACATTACATTATTCCAGATGTGTCTTTTTCTGTCATAAAACAAGAGCTTGCAAGTAATGGACACAGAAAACTCTCTGCAGTGGACAAGAGTTGAAATGGAATGAGGAGAGAAGGGGATGTTACCCATGAAAGGATGAAACCCCAAACTTTTCTCAATTATTTATACTTTGGAAGGAATTAGAAAAGATATGGTTTTGACTAAGAAGCCATTCAGGTTTATCTCTGGGTAGCACAAAAGCCCAGGGAACAATAAAGCAATTACACACATAACAGAAGAAGCCTGTGTGGTGGAGTGAGGCCAGACAAGGTCATAAGAAGTGAGGGGGAGCGAGATATCTGGAGGTGAGAGGAAGGGAAGAAATATAAGTAAACAGCGGGAGAAGCGAGGTCCCCTTTAAAAAAGTGCCCAATGAGCCCTTGCTTGTTATGGTGCTAGGTACAGAAAAGTTCTACATATGCATAAGATTTAATCTCCTTCTCAGAGACAAGATCAATATAAGGAAAAGAAGAATTGAGGAAGGATGTGAAAATCCAGTGGATAGCAAGACGTGCAAGGACTGTTCAAGTTTGGCCCCATGGGAGGTGGCTACAGTGGCTTTCTAGGGAGATAGCAGTTGTGCACAAAACAGAGGAAACTATTTAGGATCTTGGATCGACAGAAAGAAAAATGAAGAGATGAAGGCCCTCGTCTCGTGGTGGTTGCAGGAGACATTGCTCGGCTGAATGAAGATCCAAGGCTAGAAAGCCTTGGTGTGTGATAGGAATTAAATGAAGAATGGGCTCTGGGCTGCAGAATTAAGCAAGCAAAAGGTCTTCTGTGAGCTCCCAGAATCTCAGGGGCAGTAGAACACCAAGAACAAGGAAATCATACAAAAATATCAACACTAATCTCAATAACACGTGTGGGGGTAAGGAGAAAGCAGGGAGGGACCTGAAAAAAGCCAACTGCTGTGTGCATGTGTTTCTATGACTCTGATCTTCATTACAGTGCAAAATTTTAATACACCCATAAGAGTACATTAAAGAAAAGTGGGGAGTGTTTTGGTCAGCATTCTCACTGGTATAATTCAAAACAACTGACCACATGACTTAGAGGAAGGAAGATTTATCTGCTCACAGTTTTGGAGATTTAGAGATTCAGTCCAGGTCAGACTGGGTCTTCAGAGCTCAGAGCATCGCAGTAGGAAGCCGGGAAGGAAGGAGAGCAAGGGCTCTGCTCTCACATCATGGAGGTAAGGTGTGTGTGTCATGATGGTTGAATTAAGCATGTAGCTCATGATGTCCAGGGTCTTGTCCTTGGTTTTCATGTGACAGGTGTAGTTTCTGGTTTCTTCCACCACAAACAAAGCCAAAAGAATGAAAGCACAGAAACTTCTTCTAGGTTAATGGCTTCGGTTTTACTGATTCCTTCTTGAGTTCTTATTTTTATATTCATATACACACTCTTTTGTGTTTTGTGAAAATCATCAAAGGAGATATTTATCCTTTAGGTTATTCCCCCACAAATACATGTTTTGCTGTTTACTTATTATGAACGGTAATACAAAAAACAAAATAATCTTTTCCGCATTTCCCATGGTAGAGAGTTACCCTGGCAACTTCAGTGAAAAAGAATTTGCTATGTGTTTGACCTCTAATCTTTCGCTTTCAGAAATAATGAAGGATTCTATATAAAGCCTCTGTAGACTTATTAAAACGGAATAGCCTGCCCCAAGATAAGTATATTTTAGCTCAAATAGTTGGTATGGTACAAGAGGACAATGATAAACCCTACCCAGACACAGATTGGTTTTCAAAACTTCTACCTTTCAAGGATGGGTTTGCCAAAATTCTTTTAGCAAAAGTTATACTAAAATCCCCTAACATCACTGAATTGTATATTTTTAAAAAACCAATCATTGCTAGCATGCTATTTAAAAGTGGTACCTAATGAAAGTTTTTAGTTTTCATTTTTTTGAGAACAAATGGGCCAAAGGCCCTGCCCCCACATGGAAAGTTTGGGATTGCTTAAACCCCTTTCTGCCTGGCAGTATCTCCCAGTATTGCCCTGTCCCAGACCAAGTTCTTCCTAGGTAGTACACAGTAACTGAGATACTCTTTAACCAAATCTTGGTTAAAATCAGGTTTCATTTATTAAAAACTCAGCAAGCTTTTCCCTTGTGGAAAAGCAGATAAATATTAATGAACATTTCCTTCCCATTTTATGGTTTATTTTTTCCCTTTATGTCTTATACCTATTATCCCCTTTATCTCTATATTATGAGTAGTATAAGTACATATTTTCCATGAAACCAATATTCTAGTCACATTTATTAAATAACTCAAGTGCTGTACTATTTTGTACTGTCTCACTTTTATAAAGTGAGTACAATATATTACCTATTTAAGCAAATTTTATATATAAAGCAGGACATTGTAAAAGAATAACGAAGATACTGTTATTCAACTTCTTTTTCTGCTGCACTTGCTTTAATATTAGATTATTTTAGGATTCTCACATTTTCTTGTTTTACTTTGTGTTCATATTTGTTGGAACAAGCCCTTCTTTCAAAAATATAAATAATTGGAAATGAATCACCCTCTTAAAAACAATTGGTCTTTCTGAATTGAAACATCACAGCATACCTCATTTGAGTATTATTTCATGAAATTCAGTTAAGTTGAATTTTGTAGCACTTTTGCATACTTTTCTGGGGTTATTCCTGGCTAATGCATTCATTTTATTTCTCGTATAAATGCAGTATCATATGCATCTTACTTTACTCAATGACTTCCTATATGTAGAAAAGCTATTAAGTTATTTTATACTTGCAAAATCCTGAAGGGTTTTGTAAAGCAACATTATACAGAGGAACGAGTTAAGAAAATTCCTGCTAATGAGGAAAGCAAATGATTTTGAAGAGGAAAGAAATGTGAGCTTGTTTTTTACCCGAATCTGGCTCTCTCTTGAGCACATTGCTAGACATAAAGAAGTCTCACATTCATATACACCATGATTTGAAATGAGGAGAAAGAGAAAAAATCATTATATATAGATGATAGATGATAGATAGATAATATATATATAATAGATAGATAGATAAGATATATATCTGTTATGTGATTTTACACTGTAGAATCTGAGTAACACAAAATCTCACTCATTTATTGAAGGAGAAGCAAAGAGTCCCTGTGGTACTGAAGCACCTTTGCCTGGTCCCCACTGGACTTCTGGCATTTTCTATTACTAGAAAATTCTGCATGTGCTTGTGATTTGTCTTGACCATAATTCCATCTGTTAGGGTGAGTGTTTATTTTATATCTTCTCACCCCAATCTTTTCAACTTTCATAAGGATCTTGTGTTGGTACTGAGGATCAAACCCAGGGACATTCTACCTCCAAGGTACGTACCCAGTCCTATTTTATTTTGAAACAGGGTCTCACTAAATTGTTGAGGCTGGTTGGGAATCTGTGATCCTCCAGTCTCAGCCTCCCAAGTACTGGGATTATAGGCTTGTGCCACCATACCCAGCTCTTACATGACTTTTTGTAATAAAAAGTAAGTTTTGTATACTATTTTTTCTTTTCCCTTCCAAGGACATAGTGAGCTTCTCCTTATTTACCACTGAGTTATTTAATATGTTATCCCTTAATTTGTAGAAAGTCTTTACTTTCTGGCCAAAGATCACTAAATGGTTGACGTTTTTGATGCTGTTTTGTCTTTGTCACTTTCACGAGTGAAAGAACTCTTTTTTCTATTTTCTTTTATACACACAGCAAAGTGTGTGCCTCAGTTAAACAGACATATGCATGTAACATGACCTGGGGTGGCAGAAGGCAGATAACGAGTGGGCAACAGGTGAGCTAATCACACAAAAAATGTATTTGTATTTAGACTTACTAATAATTACCTGTTAAAAATGGGAAATAATACTTTTGAATCCCATTTATTTACTTTACTGGTAAATGACAGTAGCGTTCAGTGTGACTGATTCCCTCGAGTGTACACTTTGAGTTTCAGGGTTATACCTCAGAATACTCAACCTGTTAAAATCTAATGCAGAGAAGATAATGAAGAAAAATAAATCAATAATTAGACACAATAGTAATGACTGAGAAAAGTGGTAGTGAGGATAGAGTCACTTTGTTCTGTAATTTGAGCTAGGCATTGAGGCAAAAGTTTCCCCCAATTTTATTTTAGTTGACAAATACTAATTTATGAGCCAGGTGGGCATGGTGGCATATGCTTGTAATTCCAGTACTTGGAAGGCTGAGACAGGAGGATTGTAGGTTCGAGGCCAGCCTCAATAACTTAGTAAGACAATGTTTCCAAATAAAAAATAGAATAGGGAAGGGGTGTAGCTCAGATGTAGAATGTCTTTGGGTTTAATCCTCAACACCACACAAAAAGTACTAATTAATGTTCTATGACTGTGTTTAATGATGTGACAATTATAAGTAGCTTAGAAAAAAATATTGTCTTTTCTTGAATTTTTATCTCCTATCCATCATACCAGAGAATAGGATCCTTGAGCTACACCCGTACCTAGAAAGAAGTCAACTATATACTAGATATGAGATATATATTCAATAAACAAATGGCTAATAAAATTCATGCTTCTGTCCATCTTTATAAGAAAGTTGAACCCTAAGGACCAAGTAGGTTGTTCGACAGGTTGGTGGAGCCATTCCAGGTACAGAAAGAAAATACTATTTTGTAAGGAGTGTGTACGTGTGAATAAATTAAAAACAGCAACAACAATAACAACAACAATAGGGGGCCTGGACACAGAACGAGACAGTTGACAGAATAGAGTATTTTCCAAAGTATTTTATTGCTTTTTCTCATTATGTAGAATATTTAACATCATTTTTAGATGGTATGTGTTTATGACTTAAATCACATGAACAGGGGTAACAACCAAATTCATCAAGAGTTATAAATTTGGCAACATCATAGACAGAGTAATTCCACTACAGATTAAATACATACAAAAAAAAGTATTATCTTCATGGTAATGGTGTTATTAACCACCATCAACATAGAATCTGTTCTTTGCTTTGTTCTTCTGAATGTCTACACAACTAGGATTCTGCTGAAAAACAAGTTATGCTTAATTCTGTCTTAATGGGAGAGAATATGTTTGGTTTTACTTGTGATACCCTCGATAAGCAGCAAAGATGTTTGACTTATTTCAACTCCCCAGAAGAAGGGGTTTAATCCAACAATCACATGTGTGAATAAAAACGATCTGGTCAATAGCACACATCATGGCAAACAGTTCCTATGCACTGGCTGCAGATTTAAAACAAGTGGTACTGCTCCATGATCAATTCCTGGAATCTGAGAAGGGATGAGTACTCATAGAAACACTGGCACAGCCTTAACTACAGACATATGAACGATTTGACACGGCTACAATTATTTCACGATGTGCAGGAGTGTTTATCAGGCTAAACAGACCATATGGTGAAATGCATCCTTAAGTTGAAAAACAAAAAGACATTTTTAAAGTGTTGTATAGGAGATAAAGTCATCTACACATTTCCATAGAGATAGTACAATAATTAAAAAATATGAAAAGCAAAAATATGACAAGATAAAAAGAAAACCACACGCACGCACACACACACACACACACACACACACACATTCACACACATATGTATAATTTAGGAACTTGCTGATGATAAAACTTGAAAGTTAAAAATGTACTTTTAGCCTCCGTGGATTTACTGCATAAGAAAATAAGAGAAATGTGATTTCTGTGATAATTTGAGACCCAGTTCTGTCTAATTATACTTAGCATTGTGCTTGTGTTATGATTTCTTGAAAGAAGAAAATAGAAACTTTGTGATTGGCAAGAAGCACAAATAGAGAAAAACAACTACACTACTATTAAACAAGGTTAGCTGCCAAAGTAAGCGACACCGTGGAATGATTTGGGAATAAAAATGATCCTGTAAAAATTATGTGAGGCGGTCGGTGAAGTTCAACCTAAAACTGGATAAACATTCTGCATTCCTGGGTTTTCGTTTAACCTTAATCAGAAGTGAACTTTGAATGTGAAGAGCAGTGTTCAGTTGGTCCTGGTACTGCTGCTTTTACTCCTGAAATAAACAACATTACCTGACAATTGAAGGGACAGGTGTTGGTCAATCGTCTGTTTATTAGGGAATAAAGAACCAGTGAGCCTCGACTGCATGAGAAATAGGGAGAGGACTTCGATACGGCATCTGCTCTCCTCTAATGTAATTTTTTCAGCCTAATTGCTTTCCGACAGCATTCCCTGGATTTTTCAGAAGCCGTCTGTCCAATACTTAGCTACAGAAAATGCTCCCAGACCTCTTGGTTGGTGCCAAGAACAGAATATTTAAATTAGATGCCCATATATAACATTTTGTAGTTAAGCATTTAAGATTTTAAGCATACATGCATTTGTGTGTGTATTTTCAATATATTAATCATAATAAACTAATGGCAGAAAACTCAGAGATATCATTGAAAAATGTATCAAAAATTAATTCCATGACACTGGAACATCATTAAATATATAAACACACACACACACACACACACACACACACACACACACACACACATGCAACAATTTTGCTCTTCCATCTTGATATTTGAAATTAAAATTTTGCTATCATACAAAGGCTGATTCCCATTAGGGAGCTAAGATAGTTGGTAAAATGACAGTGAAAATTTATCATTTAGAGTCCAAACATGTGATCATATACTAAATTTTAGTGAATAAATATTCAGGGGCTTTATTTCTAATTTTTTCTCTAAAGAGAGCAAAAAGAAATATATTCAATTAGAAAACAACATTTCTATGGGCACAGAAGAATTTAGATTAAAATCACGTTCCATTTTTTTACAAGTGTCTGGGATCTTTTCAGAATTTAAATTTCTATAAACAATCATTGCACTGTTTTCTCTTAGTCCCCCCCCCCTTTTTTCTGCCCTAGATTTTATTTCTGAGTCCATTCAGTTGTACCTGATCATGTCTGTCCATTTCTAAGTGTCAAAACCTGAAAGATATTGTGTTTTGAACTTCTCAGCACTTTGGGAACACTTGTACCAAATTATATGGGTTAGTTGACTTCCATATTCTGATATTTTTAAGAGCAAATATTTGCGTTCAGTGGTGTAGAATGAGTACTGTGGCAATTCATTTAGACTCTTTTAGTCTTCTCTTGTATGCTATGAGTAAAATACATACTCAGCAAGGGATGTTATCAAGAATGAGATATTTTAAGGCTGAATAACATTACATTGTGTTCACACATGCAATGAAGTATTATATGTATATATATTATGATGTGTTATATATGTTTATGTAATATATATTTACATATATTGTATATTGTAGATATATAAATATATATTATACTATATATACATACGTGTATATATATTATGTGAAAAAAAATATATAAAACCTCACATTTTCTTTGTCTGTGCAACTGTCAGTAGACACCTATGTCATTTTCACATTAGGTCTATTGTGAATGATACTGCATAGAACATAGAGGTGCAGATTTCTCGGTAAGCCCAGAAAGCATTATGCTAAATGAAATACAGAAGATATTAAAAAATAGTATATGTTGTTACTTACATGTAGACTCTGAAATAAAACAACATGAAAAATTTGAATATACAGAAACAGAGAAAAGAATGATGGGACTGAGGACAAGAGTTGAAGAGCCATAGGTCAAAAGACATGAATTTATAAATACATCCTCTGAATCGATC
This sequence comes from Graphiurus murinus, assembly GCA_004027655.1. Lineage (NCBI taxonomy): Eukaryota > Metazoa > Chordata > Mammalia > Rodentia > Gliridae > Graphiurus > Graphiurus murinus. The sequence continues at coordinate 76,121 of PVLC010001726.1, read as the reverse complement.
CTGGAGATCTTATGTGCAGCATTAGGACTGTGGTTAATAGTATTGTATGGGTACATTAGAAATTTGCTGTGTAGATTTAAGGTATGTTAATGCATGTAAAAGAGAAAACCAGGTAATGCAATGGATATGTTGGGGTTTCTAACATTTCCATTGAGAGTCAGCATTCATTATGTTAATTCCAGAAAATGTAGGGAGGGAGAGACCCACACGGAGGAAGGAGCAGGTGTGAGGGATGCCAGTAGCCTCTGACACATTGTGTAAGCCAGATGTGGCACAGGGCACCCAGCCATCTTGAGATGGCGACAACATCCAGGACCTGGGACAAGTGGCAACACTTACCCAGCCTCACTGAGGGAGCTACACAACAAGAAATCAGGCTGGAAATGCAGAATAAACCACAGCTGTGGACAGAGGCCAGGAGTTGAGAGAGGGGTTTTAAGCAGAAGGGCAGTCAGAGGAATTTCTCTGCTCTATTTTGATGGCAAACGCTTAGAGCTCTCCTTCATTCTAGGAACTGAAGCATCCTTAGGAACCTGTGACAGCTAACTACCTAGCCTGAGATTTGAACAGATGAAGGAAAGTTCAGAGTAAATAGTTTGATCGATAAATTGAAAATCCAAGGTGTCAGAAAAGTCATGCATGTATGTGACGAAGGAATCATGATTTGAGATATTACAATTTGTGTTAAGGAAGAGCAGCTGTGTATTTCCCTAATTCAAGGGAAAATGAAGATATCACTGAAGAGAAGAAACCATGAACTAAGAATAAATACGATGATTCAAAAGCATTTCAATTTGCTTATCAATGAATGTTTCTTTACTAGTATCTCTAGGGACTAGATAATTGAGAAATACTGTTTGGAAAATACTACGCAAACTACATTTCTACTTATCTAATTAGCCAAAAGAGAAATGAAAGCTTAAAGGCACCTATTATACCTCTACTTTGAAAATACTGGACAACACAAGTGGGAGATAAAGTAGAACAGAAGTATAAACACTGGCATGGGTGAGGTATAATTATTAGGATATGTAGACAAATTGATTTTCTAATTTGTAAGCTCAATAGATTTTATAACATTTTTCCTTGTGTGTTTTCCATTGTACTCTTATAATTTAAACATATAAAGATTAATGACAATGTTAAATTTTAGTCAAAGTACATTACATGGTAATAAAACTCAATTTTAATTTTTATAAATATGCCAAATACTAGGCTGCCAAGAAAATATAGAACAGAGAATTGGCTCACCATTTACTTTGATAATAATTATATTAATTATATATTAAGAACAAAATGGAATAAATCCAAAAATACTCTGAATTTATTTTAATAATATTTTGTCTAGAAACTTTTATGTAAAGGTAAAGTATAGAAATCTGGAAATGAAAGGCAGGAGATATTAAAAATAGAGTACTTGAAATAAGAACTTAGAAAACTGCAATAGCAATAATTGTAATGACTAAATTTCAGAGAAAAAGCATAAATTTGGAATTTGGAAAGTGATCCTTAATAATATTAAGAATTTGAATTAGTAAAATGCATATTTCTCAGCCAAGCATGATGGTGCATGACTATAATCCCAGTACTTGGGTGGGGTGGCTGAGACAGGAGGATCGCAGATGTAAGACCAACCTCAGCAACTTATCGAGGCCATCTGCAACTTAGTGAGACCCTGTTTCAAAAAAAAGACTGGATGGTGGATCTCAGAAGTAGAATGCCCCTGGATTCAACCCTCAGTGCCACCAAAAAAAAAAAAAAAATTCTCTGGCAACCTATCATGAAATGAAGGTATTGAAATAAATTTTATAGTAACATATTGGGGATTTAATTGCAAATTTAAAAATCCAAAATTAAAGGAGATGAGTGTGGATAACTTTACATTATGATAGTAAGTGTGCTTTTTGTACAATTTGAATTTCTCAGGCATTCTGTCAGAGCAACAGAAAGCTGATAAATAGAAAAAGGCACTTATATAACAAGACATCCCATCCTACCACTGTATGCCCTCCAAAGAAAAGAGGAAAAACTCAAAGTAGAATAAACCATTTTTCCAAAGACAAAGAGAAAAAAGAAGATGGTCACCAGAACATTTAATTAAAAGGAAAAATCAGTCTGCTCTTTAGGCTGATAGAAAGCCATTCCATTGGGTAGATAGAGAATGCTGCAAGGGATGAGAATAGCAGAAGACTTCAGGCCCCAGAGACAAACATCTGAACCTTCACTTAGTATATGCAGAGAGATACCCATGCTTAGACACACAGTAAAACTTGAAAAGCAAATAAAAAGCAAAACATCTTGACGTAGGAAAGAATAACACATTTGAGCACAGTAAGACCAGCAGCTTACCTCCTAATGAAAACATGGAAGTCAGACAAAAGTTAACTTTTCTTTCTTTCTTTTTTTAAATTAATTTTATTTTTTAATTGGTGCATTGTAATTACACATCTTTGTTAGGAAATTGGGGAAGGGTTAAACAAAAAATTAACTTTATAGTGCTAAAAAAACCCCAAAACAAAAAACCTGCTAAGTAGAAAAAAAAAAAAAAAACCCATTCTTTTAAATGAAGAGGATTTTAAGCCAGGCATGGTAGCACACTCTTGTAATCCCAGTACTTGAGAGGCTGAAACAGGAGGATCATAGGTGAGAGGCCAGCCACAGCAACTCTGTGAGACTCTCAGCAACTTATTGAAACCCTGTTTCAATATAAAAATAAAATAGGTTCATTTCAGTGAGTGACCTTGATAAGATTGTGTAGGTACATCATGTGCTTTAGGGGGAGGGAATGGGGAGGGAATCGGGGAAGGGGTCAAATGAGAATTGTGTGCAAATATGTTGTTAACAATTTGTACTCAACAAAGATGTATGCTATATTGCATGAATTACTACAATAAAAATTAAAAAATAAATAAATAAAAATAAAAATAAAATAGGGCTGAGAGAGTAGCTTGCAGGTAGAATGCCCCTGGGTTCAATTCAATTCCTAGTAATATCTATATCTATGTAGCTATCATCTATATAACTTGCATATATATATATATATATATATATATATATATATATATATTCTTGTAATATGTATATATGTCTATATGTTTTCTTTGCAAACATACATACATATATATGTACATACATATATATGTATACATATATATATATATATACATACATATATATATATATATTTGCAGGAAAAAGGCATTCTATATATGCTTAATAATTCTGTTGGCCTTTTCAGCCTCATTAGCCAATTACCTTTGATAACTCATCTGTCAATGTGATATCAGGGTGGTCATTGAGTGTGTTCAACTCACTCATGTCTACTGTAATATTAGCAACATTTGGTTATAATGTATAAATATATACTCTACAGTTCATTATACAACATAGGGATCATAACCATTTCTCTCACAATTCTACAGATTTCATTCTGCATCCAGTCGTCTAAGGATGTGGGAAAAAAACTTGAAGCCAGCAATATTTTCCCCATTCTAGAAACTTGATGATTATCCTAAAGTCTTACGGTACCCCAAGGGCAAAGAAAATCTCCCTGTTAGTTCGAATAGTTATGTTGATGGTTGAGAATAAGATTTCATAACACGGACTGAATAGAATGTACTCTGTTATTTGTGGAATAAGATTTTTGTCGTGGGAACTGCTATTAGTAAAAATGCAGTTGAAATCAGTAATTAATCCTCCCATATGGAACTAGCCACAATTACCACCCAACAAAAGCTGTGGCATGTTGAACAGCTGCTGAGTTTGAATGGATATGTTCTTTGTCCTAACAATGGGTCCTATGCTTAAAATATATATATTTGATGGTATGACCGTGAGACTAGAAAGAGAAGAAACACAAGTAAAATTTTGATGAGGCTTACTCAGCAATGTTAAGACAAAGCTTACTTGATAATGTTAAGGTTGTGAATTTTTTTTTTCCTTACTGAAGATTGAACCCAGATCTCAGCTATATCTCCAGCCCTATTTTATTTTATTTGAAAACAGAGTCTCAATCAGTTGTTGAGGGTCTCTCTAAGTTGCTGAGGTTAGTCTTGAATCTGCAATCCTCCTGTCTCATTTTCTGAAGTACTGAGGTGACAGGGTACACCAGCAAGCCCAGTGATTTAATTCATTTTTTTATTGAAATTGCTGGCATCAAGCTGTCTGTGGTGGCGCACTCTTGTAATCCTAGTACTTGGAAGGCTGAGACAGGAGGATTTCAGGTTCGCAGCCAGCCTTAGCTACTTAGTGAGGCCCTCTACAACTTAGTGAGACCCTGTTTCAAAATGAAGAATTAAAAATAGGGCTGGGGATGTAGCTTGGTGGTAGAATGCCCCTGAGTTCAATCCCCAGTACTGAAAATAAAAAAAAAAGGAAGGAAGGAAGAAAGAAAACTATTCTACCACTAAAGCAGTTTGTATAAAAAAAAAAGTGACAATTTCTTTCTAAAATCTAACTTTCTTAATTTAACAGAATTTCTGTAGGTATTATGCCTGCTCTTACATACCGGCTTATTTTGCCTGGGGAAGAGAACCCCTGCCCTATCAAAGCAGGGTTCATAGTTCAGAAGAAGGATAGTTATTTAGGTCTTTCACTTTATGGAGCTGGACTATTTTCTAGTTTAAGAAAAATTTTTTTCTTTCCCTCCTTTTTTGAATCCCTCCCTTTGCTTCATTTCAACCTTTAAAGTCATGAATGTCATTATTCACATCACACTGGTATCAGCCTGTACAGGATAGACTAATCTCTTCAGTTTCTAATGCCATTTAGATTTATGCTGTATCATTCTTTTCTTAACACATCCAACCCTCTTTCCATCCTAGCCTTTTATTCTTGGATATAACTTTTCCTTCTCTTTTCCAACTAGTCTACACTACTTGAACTTCTAAGAATGCAAAGTGATACTGTCTAATTTGTTCAGCATACTATGTAAAAGCAGATCGACATATTTCACATGCTTTTTGTGATGTGTTATCATTTATATTTGGTAGCTTTTTGAGGGCTCCTTTGGTTCTATTTTTCATGTTACCCTTGAGGAATGTTTCAGAAATGTTGATGCTCCTTTCAAAATGATGCTGGTAGATTCTGATTTTCTCTATTTTTTTAGGTACTATTAAATTTTTCTTTGATTTTAAGCTTTATCTTGATTTATGAAAGCTTACACATTTTAGCAGAGAATATGGTTTGGAAAGAAGTATGTATTTCTTTCTTTCCAGTGGTTTCTCTGTCTGTATCTCATCAATTTTGTGTAATTTCAATAACAATGCTAAAAGAAAAACTCCTTATGAGAACTGGATTATGGATTCTAAAATATAAAGAATATGTTGAAAAATAATTCCAACCAAATATAAATAAAATATAACTTCTTAGACACTGCTATAGCATCTAATAAGGTATTTGTGCATTCAGTATGACCAAGCCAATCTGTGTGTATTAGAACACGTTTTACATACATACACACAAATACATTCATATATATTTATATCTTAAAAAATTTTACATCCATGTGAATGAGAATTATAAGCATGATTCATATACATGTATCAGATCATATACATGTACAATTTATGCATAAATTGTATATGCATATTGTATATTGATGATGTATATATTTTTTATGTGCCAAACTTTTTTTTAATGCTTCTGGGGATTGAACTCAGGGACATTCTACCTCTGACTACACCCCGAGCCATATTTTACTTTTTATTTTGAAACATGGTCTTGCTAAGTTGTTGAAGCTGGCCTTGAATCTGTATTCCTTCTGTCTCAGCTTCCCAAGTACTGGGATTATAAGCATGTGTCACCATGCCTGCATTTATGTGTTAGTATTTTGAAATAAATTTCATGAAAAATGGGGGCTTGGGTTGTAGTTCAATGGTGATGTATGGCATTTGTGAAGCTCTGTGTTTAATACACAATGCCAAAAAACGTAAAGAATATTGGATGAATAAATATTCAAGTTATTGAATATTTATAGTATGAAAGGAATGGAAATATAATCTCAATAGTTATCAATAAGATATAAAGAGTTGGTGTATTTTCACCTAATGGAATCATAAAATACTATAATAACTAGAAGTATAGCTTGGTGGTAGCACTTGCTTATCATGAATGAGGCCCTTGGTTTGATTCCTAGTATTATAAATAAATACTATAGACAAAGCAATTGAATTAAGATATATCAACATAGATCTCAGAAATATACTGCTGTATGAAGAAGTATTTTGTAGGGGTAGGGGTATAGCTCAGTTTCAGAGAGTTACCCTAGCAGGCATTAGGCCTTGGGTTCTATCCAGGTACCAATGAAAGTAACAAAAACAAAAACATGAAATTAAACTGTAAAATAATTACACATCATAAAAATGCACATGTGTATTTTTAAAGCATGATCTAAATATTACTATCAATAAATCTTAAGTATGGTTTTATGTAGATATACATATTCCCACATATAAACATATCTGTAAATGTACGCACACACACAATGCATATAAATACATATATCTAATGAATATATGTTTGTAGTATATAGATACATGAATATACCCATGTATAATGACTATAGATGCAGAGGCACCTGTAAGTATAGAGATCGCATGTGCATACACTGATTCTCTAAAGTACCCGAATAACACACAACAAAATCATGAGAGTTGTTTCTTGGGTGTTCAAGTGCCATGAGAACAGGATGGGATTTGAGTGGGAATTAAAATAGATTTAGTTCTGGGCGTGTTGGTGCATGTTTGTAATCCTAGTACTTGGGAGGCTGAGACAGGAGGACTGCAGTTCCGCGGCCAGCCTTAGCTACTTGGTGAGGCCCTCCACAACTTGGTGAGACCCTCTTTCAAAATTAAGGAAAAAAAATAGGGGTGGGAGTTTAGCTTGTAGATATAATGCTCCTGGGTTCAAACCCCACTACCACAAAAATGAATGAATGAATGAATAAATAAATAAATAAATAAATAAATTATTCAAAATTTATCTGGAATGTCATGATTCTTCAGACACTATAAGCATATATTAACTGTTGCCAAGTGTTATGGTGAGATAAAAAATGGCCTCTTGAACAGCTCATAATTAGGTATTTGGAGTTGATATAATTGAGTCTTCAGGGATGTAAAGTCCCAGCAGTTGATAAATCCATTGTAACAGATTTATCTGGGTGGTGACTGGTAGGGGTAGGTCCATGGTGCATGTCCTTGAAGATTATATAAAGGATTCCTCCTCCCCCTGCTCCCTCTCTTGCTTACAGCCTCCATGATGTGAGGAACACAGCCCAGGTACTCTCCCTCTCTCTGCCTCCTGCCGCCATGCCCTGAGATCTGTGGTCCTCAGCCTTACCTGGACTGAACCCAAAACTGTAAGATAATAAATATTGTCCCTCTAAGTTACATGATCAGTCTTTTATAGTATAGCTGCAAGAATATTATCTAAACACTAAGTACCATATGCATTTATGTCCCCTTCACTGTAAATTACATTATGAAGTGAGGTTACAATGGACAGATATGAGTATATAAAATATTTTAAAATATTGATATTTAAGTTTATTTGATTATTCTTGCATTTATCCAATGGAAGAAAAAAATACAAATAAAAACTCTATCTAACTATTTTGGCTTAAATTACCCGTCAACTATGAAGGGTAATGCTCCAAACTGTGTCTTGATCTATTTTTGCTTTGTTTCTCTTGTCTGTTCATATTTTGAAACTATACCAATCATAGGTCAACTGCCTAATGTATCTTTCCTTTCTTACCATTGATAAAAGAGGACTTAAGAAGAGCTAAGCAATTAAGCAAATTTCTACCAATAGACATTGAATTGATATTGAGAAAGAAAATTCATCAATTAAGGTACATTTGGCTCTGCTTAAATTGTAATGGATTATTATGGAAGTAAGGTTTTATAATCAAGGTTTAATACATAAACCATAAATAAACAACCTTCAAAACATGCTTTCAGAAAGAACATTTTTGGCATCTGTGAGTATTTTCTTTTATGTTTATTGTGGTATTGGGGATTGAAACCTAGGGCATTCTATCTCTGAGCTACACCTCCAGACCGATTTTATTTATTTATTTATTTATTTTGTTGTTTTTGTTTTGAAACAGGGTCTCAGTAAGTTGCTACAGATCTTGCTAGATTACTGAGGCTGGCCTCCAACCAGTGATCCTTCTGTCTCAGCCTCTCAAGTAAGGGGATTATAGGCATGCACCACCACATTTGGCTCCTGTATGTGTATTTTCTAGTCAAGTGAAAATAATAGAGAGTTGATCCATATGTAGAAAAAGATCTTAATTCATTCTTTCTTCATGTTTCCATCAAGCTGAGCCAAACACAAGCTAAAAATAAGGTGACTTTAATTTCAGGTTAGTATCATTGACGTTATGATGATCAGACATACAACAGAGATGTAAAAAATTTCCACTGTTCTTACCCTTCTATCTACAAGGGTTTCTTTGGAATATCCTGAGATTAATACTGAATATTTTCCTCATGTATAAATATGCGTGTCACCAGCCTTCAGAGTTAAATACCTATGAGTGAACAGTATCCCCTGCCTATCTAACTCAATCCTGCCCGATTCCAGAGATCACAACCTCAGTGTGATACAACAAACCGAGAGCTCCACACGGGGGCAGGATTGCTGGCAGTTTTATTTAAATTCACAAGACATAACTATCATATCACATTTTGAAGAGGGCTTTTTGGAGGCCTATTCTTTTGTCTCATTTCATAAATTCCCAAAGACAGTGAAAGACAATGCGAGTGAGCTTAATTATTATCTTCTTCTGCTTGAGCATGCTGTGAGAAAAGATTAAGGGGAGGAGGAGGAGGAAGAGATAAAATATCCATGACACAAATTAGTATTTAGCATACATTTTTGAAATCATGCTGTTTCTGCCAGCTTCAGTGCCTCTTGCTTGCAACATACAGCAGACTCAAACTCTTCATTTCTGGCTCAATTACGTTACGGTTAAAGCACATTTCCGCTTAGGTTCCTCATATCTACAAATGTCCTGTACTATATAATTCTACATAGAAAGAAATCAGCCTGATGGCATTAAAGCATACAGAGTCCTCTTTTAAAGTCTAGAACCTGCCCTTGGTATCATGTCCATTTGCTCCTTAAACTTTGGAAATTCACTGAGCATGGTGGCACATGCCTACCTATAATCTCAATACTTGGGAGGCTGAGACAGAAGGATCACAGTTCAAAGTCAGTCTTGGCAACTTAGCAAGACCCTTCCTGTTTCCAAATTTAAAACATACAATAAAATAGTGCTGGGGATGCATCTTGGCAGTAGAATGCCCATGGTTTCAATCCACAGAACCACAAAACAGAACAAAATGAAACACATTCTGAAATACTGGGTTTTATGTTTAGAGGTAAAATAATTATATCAAACTTCCAAATTAAATCAAAATTGTTCAGTATGTAAGATGAGTTTTCATGCTTAGTTATCTTGTTCCATTCTCATATACATAACTTGATGAAGTAACTTCATTTAGTGCTAAAATAGAACTGCTCAATACAGCATGAGGCACAATGATATATACATTGCAACCAAGAGCAAACATATTTGAAATTAATATACTCCTTAATTATGAAATGACTACCTAGGAGGAGCTGACATGCCAAAAATGCACACAAAGGTAAGTGTCTGAAACTCACCCTCTTCCCTGGTACCTCCCCATTTTCCCAATTTCTGCCACTGCACAATTTCTCTGAAATTACCCAAAGGAAACTTTTCCCTCTGTGCACTGCCAACATTTTACCCTGATCTTGCATATCTCTCTTGTACCAATAACTCAAAGCTCTTAAGGCTGACAAATGCACCAGCCTCGGGCCTTGAAAGAAGCTCCAGGAGTTGAAATTTGGACTTTGGAAAATCGGAGTGACTAAGTTTATTCAGACTTAGGCTAAGCTTCTATAGCCCAGTAATCTAGCAATAGAACTTTGGGTGCAAAAACAAAAACAAGACAAAACAAAACAAAACTCTGAGATCCTGATAATATATGCTTCCATCTTTTTCAAAGATATTAAAAAAATAAAAATAAAAAACTGAGAAGACAAATCATCCAGAAAACTATGAGGTACATGTAATTAATACTTGCCTCCTTTTTTAAAATACAATTTTGATGCATTGTAATTTTATATCACAATGAAGTTCAAAATGACAGGGACCTGCATAGACATAGCCTTTAGTGAGTTTTTCTCCAGATTCTACCCCAGTCCCTCCTCCTCCCTATACATGATATTTAGATTGGCACTGATAATTTTGTATATGTAGATAATGTCATTTCAAAGCTCCCTCATACATACTCCCTTCCCTAGACCCGCTTCATTGCTCCACTGGGGTTTCTCTTCCTTGATGTAGAGTCCTTCTCGTTATCTCAGTTTCACCCTAGCTTCCACATATGAGAGAGGACACACGATCATTCACTTTCTATGACCCTGTTTCAAAACCAAAACAACAACAACAACAAAAAGGTCTGGAGATGTAGCTTGGATATAGAATATCTCTTGGGTTTAATCCCCAGTACAAAAATAAATTAATTTAAAAAAGAATATGGGGTTGACATATCAAAATCCTTTTACACATGTATCATCAGTCTTTGGACTGGAGATGGGGATATCAGAAAAATGGTGAGCAAATGATTGGAAACTGTTGAGGAAAAATACCAAGAAATTGTCACTGGAGTCCAAAATACTGAAACATAGTACGTGATGGAGAAATAGTCGCCATCTGTCATGGTAAACGACTTGCAAGATGGAGAGCATACCTAATGGACTTTCAGATGTCGCTAACAAGACTGCCCGTCAACATATTGAAAATGCGAGCCATTTGATCTCAGCTGCACATGTGTTTGAGAACCAAAGATGAATGAAATCAAGCACTGGCCAGTTTGTAATAGGATTTAGAGGGGATATAGAGAGGCCTGGTCTTGGGGGACTAGAACATAAAGCCATTTCTCATCTTTCATTTCTCTCTCTCTCTAGCCAGCGAAAGTCTCTCAAAATAATATATAGCCTGGAGCCACAGACCAAATCAATGGTGTAGCCGTCAGACCTTTTTGTAAGGATCTCTGTCAGATTTGAGGTAGTACCTAATAGACACTTTCACCTAAACAAAAGGACTTCAAAGTTCTTTTCCCAGCAGCCTGACACATTCAAAAGAGCAGAGATCCAGGCTGGGGAGAAGTTTGTGGGGAAATTACTGTGAGTTTGTCTTTATTCCAGTGGATTGAAACTGAATCAAATACAAAGAAGTCTGACGAGTTCCCATGGGAGTTACCCAGGCTCAAGAGCCACTGGAGTAGAGTAAGAGGTACTAAAATTGCCCCCCCCCGTACAAACAGAGCTGTGAATTCCTACATTTCCATGGACAGGAAATAGATTGAGAAAGCTACTCAGCTGCCACCATGCCATGGTCCTTTTATTTACAAGTAGTTATACTGGAGATGGAACCCAGGGCATTCTATCTCTGAGCTTAACCTTAGCCTAAATTTATTTTTATTTTGAAACAGGATTTTAGCAAGTTCAGAGGGTCTAACCACTTCTTGAGGCTGTCCTTGAACCTGTGATCCTCCTGTCTCAACCTCCTAAGTACTGGGATTATAGGCATGCACTACTACACCCAGCTCAAATCCATTTATTAGCAGAGAATCATTCCTCATTTGTGTCTCTCATCATCTGTCTATCTACTATTCAATATCTTTTTTCTCTCTTTTTTTTTTCTTTTGGTACTGGAGATTGAACTCAGGGTCATTCTACTGCCAAGCTATACCCCCAGCTCTATTTTATTTTTTTATTTTGAAACAGGGCCTCGCAAAGTGGCTGAGGCTGGCTGCAAACCTGCAATCCTCCTTTCTCAGCCTCCCAAGTACTAAGATTATAGGCATACAACACCATGCCTAGCTGATCCTTCAATTTAAAATTACAAAAACTCAAACACACACACACACACATACATATGATTTGAATGATTAACAATTACCTCATAAAAAAATGATAAAACAGGACATTGATCCTATCCTACCAAGCCCCACACTAAACTGGTCCTGGAATTTAAGATAATGTATTATTTCTTTTTATATACTCTCTGTCTTTCTTGGATATCTACAGTGAGTTTATGCCATCTAAAAACAATAATACAATTATTATCCTACTAAACATTAGGTAGCAGTTGTTATTAAGTATGCAGACACAAAGTAAGTACAGAGCTATGTTTTTGTATTTATCAGTATATCATGGGGACTCCTTCTTCTCTCCATTAATTTTGTTGTGTGTTCACTTTTGTTAAAACATCGGTGCGGGCAGACCATCAGGAGGCTAGAAAATACTGTCAGTGAAATGGAGATGGCTGTATTTAGTGACCTCTACACTTCTCAGCCCAATCTTTCTATAGTTCTCAAGAGGAGTTACCAACCCTTTCTTTTCTTAAGTTCTGTTTCTATGGCAACATTTCTTCCCAGCTTGCTATCTATCCACCATTTATTATTCTAGCCCCTACATTTACTTATTACCTGCTATTTTTTTTAACATCAGTCCATTACTTCTTTTGATGTTCTATCTTGCCCAAATTTTGGTTTCAGGTTTTGAAGACAGTGGTTCCCGTTCCACACACCAATAACTCAAAAGTCACTGTTTTTACTTAGAGAACACAGGCTTAACCTAGATACCTCTCTACTTTCTTCTTCCAGTTCTTGGTTAATGAAAAATTCATTGCATTCTTTTAATTTCCTGCAAATTAATCTAACTTGTTTCTAGCTTGGTTTATTCTTAGTTGTTTTTTTTCAAAGAGTCTTAGTGTTGACACCTAATATATCCCAACCTTTCTAGTCGCTGTTACTAAGAAACATATTCTTGAGGTGGTAGAGTTCAGTTTCTGACTCTCAGAAAAATTCTTTTCTGCAGACTATTCTTTTTTTTTTTTTTCTTGGACTAGTTTTTTTTTAAATTAATATTATTTTTTCCTTCTCTAACAGTTTGAAGCAAAATAGCTCTTCATTTTTGACACTTTTCTCTTGTTCTAGCAGGCATTCAATGCTGTTGCTTTACTTCTAATTAACCTCCCACAGTGGGTGTCTCAGTAAATGGCCTAGCAGGACTCATGATCTTGAACTTCTATGGGGGTTTGAACCATAAATGTATGTTCTAAATACAGTTAAAGCATTTTGAACAGCTATGACAGATTCAAATACAAACACGGTTATTATACTGTTACCAGGTAAGTAAGTGGAGGGCTTTGAAGAATGAAAGCCCAGTTCTGAGAAGTCTTGGATAGGGCACTAAGTGGTACTTACTGGGATGCTTAGAGTGTCTGAGGGATCCTGCAGCATTGGAAGCCTGTGGAGCAGAGGTGAGAAGCCCAATAGATGGCAGATGGTTGGTTGCATTACAAGTAAGATTTCCTGGATAGCCATGACCAGAAGAAATTGCCTGGGGAGATGGGGAGAATTAACAAAAAAGAAGGTGATACCAAAGTAAACCCACCAATAAGTGAGCTAACAGAGACTGATAGATGACCATCCATATTTATAAGTACTCCCAAACTACAACAGGGTATTTTAGGTCTAAATATTTACAAATAGTCTTCTTTTTAAATTCAGATTTCACAGTGATAGTTTGTGAAAGCAATAAATAATGCTGCTAAGAAACTTTTTGCTGCAAGACGGATGGTCAGATACGTACAGAGAGGTTGGGTGCATAGGACCCCACATTTTGCAGAAGATTTGAATTTTTCTATATATCGTTCTTCTTTCCACAGTTAAATTATTGTCTTTTGAAAGTGTTACACACTTGTAGTTCAAAGGGGAGGGAGGAAGGGTGGGCAGGCAGAAGGAAGAAAGGAAGGAAGGAAAAAAGAGAAGAGGAAGGGAAGAGACAGCAGGAAAGAGGATTAGAGGAGAGATTTCTGCAGTATATAGAAAAAAAAACAATATTGTCATTCCTTCTTATCTGGGCTGTTGACAATTTTTGTAATCCTTGGCACCTTCGAAGTTGGGTGTAGAACATGGCATGACTTTGGCTCATTCCATATCCCTAGGAAAATTTAGAGCTGGGTAAAAGATTTCCTCATCTAAGACTGAGCATGTTTTTGGCTTCTCAGCATTCCTTCCATATTGAGATAATACAGTCTCTTCAATGGTTCAGAGTGTTTCCCTGGTATTCTTAAGCATACGGTAATTAATAATTTTCTGCCAAGCATGTGGAGCACACTTGTAATCCCACTACTTGGGAGGTTGAGGCAGGAGAATCGCAGGTTCGAGCCCAGCCTCAGCAAATAGTGAGACTCTTCTCAACCTAATGAGACCCTGTTTCAAAATAAAAATTTTAAAAAATAGGACTAGGAGTGTAGAATATCATTGGGTTCAATCCCCACTACCACATGTGCACACGCACACACACACACACACACACACACACACATACACACACACACATAATTCTACAATAGTTTGGAGGAATAAAAGGAGAAATGCAGATACACTTGCTATCACTTGAGAGATATTATTCCATTATTTAAAATCTAATGAGTGTTCCAATGTAATTGATTCCACATCTATCAAATCCAGTCTTTTACTGTATATCTGAGCAAACTGTGAGGTTTAGGATTTGCTTTGCTAGACATGGTGGTGCACACCTGTAATCCCAGTATAAGGGAGTCTGAGATAAGAGGATTACAGGTTCGAGATCAGCTTCAGCAATTTAGTGAGATATTCAACAACTTAATGGGACCATGTTCAAAATAATAATAATAATAATAATAATAATAATAATAATAATAATAATATAATAAGGCTAGGAGTGCTGGTTGGAAGTTGAATACTTCTGGGCTCAATCCCCAGTACTCAAAAATATATTTAAGGTTTGACTTTGTCTACATTCATTACCTGTCCTATTTCATCTGGCTGGACACACGTGATCCATGGGCCACTCTTAGGAGGCATCATTTATAAAATGTACAATTCCCTGCTATTTGGGAAACTTTATCAGGTTATTATTAACGTAATTTGCTCTGTAATGATATCTTGGAGTCCGGAGCGACAGACTCTGTGTGTATATAACAGTAATGAAGAATAGGCATGCTAGTGGGACTACATTAGGGGAGATGAAACACCCCATCGGGCTTTAGAAAGAAGTCGGATACAAATGTGACATTTACTTAACTATAGGGGCATGGATGGCGATGCTACAATTATCTTAAGAGCTGGAGAAGTAGTATTAAAGTCTTTTAAAACAGACACGTGGCCCACCCTTTAGATGCTGGCTTTGTGCATTTGGAAACTGTTTCTGTCTTAGAGTTACTAGGTTTGGCTCTGGTAGTGAGTCCAGGACCAGATGCTATCGAGACAGTGGTAGAGTTTGGCCACCGTGGGCTGGAATCTGCTGCGGTTGCCTCAAGTAATTCCCCATCGAAAAAATCGAGGTCCTTCTAGTTCTGCGGTCACTATATCTTTCCCTGTCTGCATTTCTGGTAACATTACTGTGTATGGCTCTTACATCTTACGCATCTTCTGTTTGTGATTTTGTTATAGTTTCACCGTGTTTGTTTGTTTGTTTTGGTACTGAAGATTGAACCCAGAGTCATCCTACTTCTGAGCTGCATCCCCAGTCCTTTCGATTTTTATTTTGAAACAAGGTCTAAGCTACGTTGCTGAGGGTCTCTCTAAGTTGCTGAGGCAGACCTTCAATCTGAGATGCTTCTTGTCTTAGCCTGTCAAGTACTGGGATGACAGGCATGGGCCACCATGCTGACCTGTGTTTCATTTTATTGTGTTTGTTTTTGTTTTAAGAATATCTTTTCTTTTCTTTTTCTATTTGCCATACTTAATTTAATAATACAGATGATAAACAGAGTTTGGCCTTATTTTCAAAACGGCCTTGAATGGCACCCAGATGTACAGTGAATATCTTCCTTTGAAGGGTCACCAAAGTAATTATAAAATGTAATTTGGTCTCCTTCCTTTCTGCCTATTGTTATAAATTATAACTGTTTTAAAGATTTTAAATAGGAAAGGAGCAGAAGTAGAACAAACATTTAAATCATTTGAGTTTTTAGCCTTCATGTGTATATACCATGTGGCTACTCAATATTCTTTAAATTAAAATTAAATTAGTAAAATAAAAATGTTTAAATTAATATGGAGGATTCGGTTCATTCTGAAGTAAGGTTTATCTCCTATTTCTCTTCTATTTGGTCCTTCAAGTCCTTCATTTTTATATCAATGAGATTCCAGGATAATATGTTTTTAATAGCACCAAGAGCTAGGCATGGTAGCACATGTGTGTAATCTCAGTACTTGGGAAGTTGAGAAAGGAGGATTGCAGGTTTGAAACCAGCCTCAGCAACTTACCAAGACTCTCAGCCACTTAGTGAAACCCTATTTCAAAAAAAGAGTGAGGGGGCTGAGGGTGTAGCTCTGTAGCTCAGACGTTGAATTCCCCTATTATATATGAAGACACTATATATTATAGATATTATATATATATATATGTAATCACCTTGAGAAAAAGAGAATCAGATCAATATCACTATACATTTAGATGGTTTTCTACCTTGATAGAATGGAAATTTTACTGCATTAAATCAATATAATTAGTTTTACATGAAAGGAAGAAACAATGGATTTTATACACATACGCAATTTACATATAAACTTCCTTTTCATTTAAACTGCAATTTATCCAAGAACTATATATTCTGGGACATTTTCTTAGTAATTGTTTGCTTAATTTTATTTCCCATTGGAAAATTATACATTATATATATATATATATATATATATATATATATATATATATATATATATATATTTATGCAGTACGATGTAATGTTTTGATATGTGTATACATTGTGGAATGATCAAACTAGGCCAATTAGTGGATTCATTGCCTCAAGCATACATCATTTCTTTGTGGTGACAACTTTCAAAATACACACTTTTAGCTGTTTTGAAATATACAATGCACTATTATTAACTATAGTTTCTATGCTGTGCAGTAGAACACCAAAACTAACTCCTCCTTTCACTCAACTTTGTAGCCATTGTGGGATCATATTTTACTTACTTTAAAGTTTTCTTAAAACAAATGTGGACTTTCAGTCATTATTAAAAACCTTAATAGTAACATAAAATATCAGAGAAACCAATATGAATGCTGTCCTAAGCTGATTTCAGCATTATACACTTTTATATTTTTCATATAAATATCATTATTAAATAATTTCATTTGATTGTAATAATGGTGATGCCTACTACTTTAACTGTTAGAAAAGGATTTTTTTTCCTTAATCAGATTGTATGTATAGACTATGAGATGTTTTGAGGATAGTGAAGTTTTACCTCAAAACAAGCTAAAATTACAAGTATGACATATTGAAGTATGCATCTTAAAGTAGGAGGGATTCATGTAATATAATTTCTAATAATTAGTTTTCCTTCTCTTCTGTCACAGGGAACAGATTAGATTAAGATTTCGAAATTCAGCAGTGGGGGTAATTAAATGTGGTTTAACCCCTGCCTTCCCAGAGCTAATTCCGCATTTCTGAGTGGTATTACCACACTGACATCTGCCAAACCCTCTAGGAAGAGGGAGATATATGAGTTGACTTTCATCAGCCAGGAGAGGAAACAGTCAGATTTGGGCAAGTGTTTATTGATGGTCCATGGTGAAACTAGCACTTCACTAGAAATGAGTTAAAGAGAGAGAGAGAGAAAAAAAATGAAGTATTCCATTTTCCCCCCAGAGGAACAAGGTTTATTTTCATAAACCAACATGTGGAAATAAAATGGGACAAAGTTCATTGTGCAAGGTAGACAATAAGACATCACCATAGAGCAAGCGTTAAGGAATCATCAGGTGGCTCTCGCCAGAACTCCATCTGTGATGTCGTTAACTGAATGAAATGTCCATAAAATGTTATAATCTAGAGCTCAGAAAACGTAGTAAACAATAATCAAGTATGTTCTCATTATTTGAACCCATGTGTATGTGTGTATGTGTGTACATTTTTATAGATACACATTCTATGCATGAGAATGGTAAAGAATCCAAATATGCAGGTACTGTGTTCTACTAGCTCTGTTTTAAGAAAAATTCTCTTTTCAGAAGTTCTTTGCGAATTTTGGGTTACCTATCACTATAATTTTAAATAATATATTGATGCATGGGATAGCAAGCAATCCTAGTTTATGATTTTGTCTTGACACCTTTTCTGATGCTGTTTTAAATGTCATTGAAATAAGGCTGGATGGGTCTGAGAGTATCAATTGACAACATAACAGGAGATCTGGTAAGAGCCTGACTAGATCATCTGACAGTGCTTACCTACCATGTGTGAGGCCCTGGGTTCAATCCCTAGCTTGAGGCTGTCTTTATTTCTGAAACGAGGTTACTTCTATCTATACTTTTTTTCTATGATCACCTCATTTCAAATGCCCTGGTTATCTATTATCAAACTGTCCCCTTCTTTTTTAGATCTGATATTTCTACATGTTTCTCTATTCCTGTGACTTTTGTTGCTTTATAATTACATTTTTCTCAATTTATGTTGGAGTGTTGGGTTACAATTTTAATATTCTCTGTAAACCTATTTTTGCATTTTCCTAATGTGTTCCAGAGTATTATTTTCCTTCCCTATGTGTTCTCCTGGACCATTTTTATAGAAGTTATATTGATTCATTTTAGTACTATTCATATGTAAATAATTTTATTGTCCAAGATTAGCTTTGAAAAATAGTCTTGTAAAGGG
The DNA here is from genome assembly GCA_004027655.1 of Graphiurus murinus. Taxonomy (NCBI): domain Eukaryota; kingdom Metazoa; phylum Chordata; class Mammalia; order Rodentia; family Gliridae; genus Graphiurus; species Graphiurus murinus. Next base: position 57,355 of record PVLC010001726.1, on the reverse strand, counting down.
GAAAACAAAATAACTTTCCAGATTTTTTGACTCACAGGCTTCAGATATCTGCCCCTTTTGTGAGAACTATATTAGTTTTTTTTTGTTGTTGTTGTTGTTTTTAAACAGGGCCCCTCTATGCAGAGATCTTTGCTTCTCAGAATCACACCTGATTTTTAAAGTTTTCCACCTCCACTCTTGGTATTGCCTAAAGACTCATCACCCTCAAATTGTATTCCTAAGAGGACGGTAAAGTACTATGATATTTGATTCTTGCTTCTAGCTTTTTTCCTGGAAATTTCTGTCTCCTTTCTCCTAATGAACTTTTCATGAGCTTTCCTGTCAAATAATAACTCCTATTGAAAGGGACCCACACCTCAGAAAAAATGCTTGTTAATGCTTTATAATATTGGCCACTATTTGCCCTGTATCAGGCTCTCAGTTTCTCTCCAAGCATCTATCTCCAATCTCTGCACATATTCTTTTGACTTTGAAAGCAGTTACAAATGGAAGTTTGTGAATTTCCTCTGTCTCCTAATTTTGTTGAACACATGCATAAGTTTGCTTTTGTCATCCTTATTCTCCTTGTTTGTAGATAGACTTTCCAGGAGAAAAAAATATGATGATTTGGAAATAAACTACCATATTTAGATCAGGACATGTAACCCTATCCTTATGATTTGATAATCATTCATTTACAGAAAATAAAATAATTAATTTACAGTTTGAAATAAATTTGTGTTCATTTTAGGATATTTTTGTGTATGTGTGTGTAGTACTGGGGATTGAAGCCAGGGACGTTCTACCTCTGAGTTATACCTCCAGTCTTATTTTGTTTTTTATTTTATTTTATTTTTTATTTTATTTATTTTGTTTTTTTTGCAGTACTGGGGATTGAACTCAGGGGCATTCTACCTCCGAGCTATACCCCAGCCCTATTTTTTATTCTTTATTTTGAAACCGAGTCTCGCTAAGTTGCGGAGTGCCTCACTAGGTAGCTGAGGCTGGCCGCGAACCCGGATCCTCCGGTCTCAGCCTCCCGAATGCTGGGATTACAAGCGTGCGCCACCACGCTCAGCTTGTTTTTTATTTTGAAACAGGGTCTCAGTAAATTGCAGAAAGCCTGACTAAGTTGCAGAGGCTGGCCACAAACCTGCTATTCTCCTGTCTCAGCCTCCAAAGTACTGAGATTACAGTGTGTGCCACCAAACCCTTCTTCTTTTTAGGATATTAAAAACATACTTTCCATGCTCTGATATTTTATTTTATATTTTTAAGAGGATAAATATGCCCACCTTATTTCTTATAATAATTGGTGCATTGTAATCATACATCTTTGTTAGGTACAAGCTGATAAAGGCATATGTGCACACATTTCTCATTTAACCACTTCCCCAATTCTCACCCCACTCCCTTGCCCTCCCTCCTTCTCAAGTTCAGTTTAGTGATTGACCTTGATATATTTGTGAACGTACATCATGTGCATTAGGGAGTCCCCCCCTCCCATCCATCCCCTTCACTTAAGTCAACTTCTTTGCTTATCTAGGGTTTCTCCTTTTTCATCTGGAGACCTCTTATGCCCCATTTTCTCCCTAGCATCTGCATATTAGAGAAAACATATGCTTTTTTACTCTTTGTGACTAACCAATCTCACTTAACATAATGTTTTCCAGTTGCAGCCATTTCCCTGCAAAGAACATGACTTTGTTCTTCTTTACGGCTGAGTAAAATTCCATTGTGTACATATCCCATAGTTTTGTAATCCATTCATCTGCTGATGGACATCTTGGCTGTTTCCATAGTTTGGCAATTGTGAATTGTGCAGCTATAAACATAGATACACATGCGTTGGTCTGATAGTTTGGTTTCCATTCTTTTGGGTAGATACCCAGAAGTTGTAATGCTGGATCATATGGTAGGTTCATTCCCACTTGACTGAGGATCCTCCATACTGTTTTCCAAAGTGGTTGCACTAATTTGCAATCCCACCAACAATGTATTAGGGTTCCCACTTCTCCACACCCTCACCAGCATTTGTTGTTGTTCATGTTTTTTATGATTGGCATTCTGATTGGAGTTAGGTGAAATCTCAAGGTAGATTTGATTTGTATCTCTCTGACTGCTAATGATGTAGAACATTTCCTTATACATTTATTGGTCATTTTTATTTCTTCTTTTGTGAAGTGTCTATTTAGATGCTTTACCTATTTTTTGATTGGGTTATTTGTTTTCTTAGCTGTGATTTTCTTGAATTCTCTGTATATCCTAGATATTAGACCTCTATCAGAAGAGTAGCTGTCAAAAATTTTCTCCCACTCTGTGGGCTCTTTGTTGAGGTTCTTCATAGTTTCCTTTGCTGCACAGAAGCTCTTCAGTTTAATGCAATGCCATGTATTGATCTTCCTTTGAGTTGCTTGTGCTTTTGGGGTCTTGTTGAGAAAGTTTTTACCTGTGCCTACGTGTTTAAGTGTTGGTCCTATGCCCTCTTCAAGTAGCTGCAAAGTCTCTGGTCTAACTTCCAGGTCTTTGATCCACCTTGAGCCTCCCAAACACATTCTATGAAGCCAACATCACACTAATACCAAAGTCAAATAAAGATAGCTCGAGAAAACTATAGGCCTATATCCTTGATAAACTTAGATGACAAACTGCTAAACAAAATACTAGCAATGTGCATTCAAAACCACATCAAGAAAATTATACACCATGACCAAGTTGGGTTCATCCCAGGGATGCAAGACTGGTTCAACATATGAAAAACAATGCATGTAATTCACCACATAAACAGAATCAAAGACAAAAATCACATGATCATCTCAATTGATGCTGAAAAAGCATTTGACAAGATCCAACACCCATTCATGCTAAAAGTACTGCAGAAAATCAGAATATAAGGGATATACCTCAACATCATAAAGGCAATATATAATAGGCCCACAGTCAACATCACATTAAATGGAGAAAAAATGCAAGAGTTCCCACTATAAACAGGAACAAGACAAGGATGTCCATTATCACCTCTTCTGTTCAATATAGTACTTGAGACTCTAGCCAGAGCAATAAGGCAAGAGAAGGAAATCAAAGTGGTAAAAACAGGGAAAGAAGAACTAAAGCTTTCCCTGTTTTCAGATGACATGATACTATACTTAGAAGATCCAACAAAGTCAACCAAAAAACTTATAGAACTGATCGATAAATTCAGCAAAGTGTCTGGATACAAAATCAATCTTAAAAAATCAGAAGCTTTTCTGTATGCCAACCATAAATCCCCTGAAAAAGAAATCCATAAAACAATTCTACTCACAATAGCACCCCCAAAAATAAAATACTTAGGGATAAACCTAACCAAAGAGGTAAAAGACCTCTATAAGGAAAACTATAAAAAGTTGAAAAAAGAAATTGATGAAGATCTTAGAAGATGGAAAGATCTTCCATGCTCTGATATTTTATATTCTTTCAATATAACATGTATATGTAATTACAAAAAATGTGTTTTCTAATTTTGAGATAATACAAAAATAAGTAAAGTTTATTATAAGTCAAGTATATTTTGTTTGATTTATTTGTTTATTATCTATTATTAGAATGGAATACAAATCTTAAGAATCTGGCTAAATCATATATATATATATATGATTACATATATATAATATATATTTATATATTTACATATATATTTATTTACATATATATTATTACATATATATATATATGTAAAACTGTTATGAAAATAAAGTCAGCCAGGCGTGGTGGCGCACACTTGTAATCCCAGCATTCGGGAGGCTGAGACCGGAGGATCCGGGTTCGCGGCCAGCCTCAGCTACCTAGTGAGGCACTCTGCAACTTAGTGAGACTCGGTTTCAAAATAAAGCATAAAAAAAGCTAGGGCTGGGGGTATAGCTCGGGGGTAGAATGCCCCTGAGTTCAATCCCCAGTACCGCAAAAAAAAAAAAAGAAAGAAAAGAAAGTCTATTTAAAATAAGTAAAAATGAACAAAATAACTCCAATTTAAAAAACAATTTTATGAGTCTGAACCAGAAATTTTGGTCTTTTATTCCCCCCTATCAATATCTAGAAAATTTAGAATATAATAATTATGCTTTTTGAGTAAAATCTCTTAAGTTAGTAAAGAATTTGCATAGAATTCATTTATTGAACTTATATTTTAAAATCATACCATAGCAATACTTTAGAATATTTTATCTTGCTTTAAGTAATTAAATTCTATATTTCTGAGAAGATATAATTAGCACAAACCAGGCAGTAGTCACCTTTGTTTTTAGTAAGTAATGCTATAAAAGGACTCTATTTGAAAGCTGGGCTAAATATGTGATCCTATATTCCACTGCTAGACATGACTGTCTATTATGTCTCTTATTCTAAATGGATCAAGTTTGAAATCTATAAAATAGAGTTAACATCTCATTTTTACCCTTTTTTTTTTTCCTGAGGAAATTTCTTTTTTTACACAAAGTGATTTGCTTTCACTTTCATACCATGAAAAGCTTTGCTTTTCCTTAAGAAGCACATTGTCAGAACTGCTCAATGGTGAAACTGTGTTTGCTTCTTTTGCTTTTGGCAGGGCATGAGGGATGTCAACCTGAGTGACTTAAAAAGTTGTGTTCAGGGAGAATTCAAAGAAAGTGCCTACAGGTGCAGACAAAAGAACAATGTGGCCGGTAGGGGAAAAAAAAAAAAACTGCTGGAAGAATAAATTAATTCTAGGTCTTTTGTCTACAAATAGCTACACGCCTGCACTGTGTAGTATCACAAGATGCAAACATTTCTATTAATGTCAAGTGTGGGGCAAAGTTATGCTCATAGCTTATTTTCTAATGTTGTTTTTTTTTGGGGGGGGGAACTTGCCACTGTATTGGAGGAAAAATACCCTCACAACATTGATTGGGATTCTGGCAATCATGGGTTTGAATCTTAATTCTGCTGTTAATTAGGTGTGTCCCTTTGAACAAATTTATTCATATCCTGGAGTTACAGCTTCCTTACACGTAAAATAAGGATGATTAAACGCATCAAAGACAAGCTAGAAGATAGGGTCTGACTTTGGTTGAAATGTCAGTTCTTGAAAAATTATTTTTGTGAACATTTTATCTTTTATTTATTTATTCGTTTATTTCTTTATTTATGTGGTGCTGAGGATTAAATCCAGGGGCAATCAACCTCTGAGCTATACCCTCAAACTTATTTGTTATTTATTTATGTATTTATTTATTTATTTTGTGGTACTGGGGTTTGAACCCAGAGTTGTTCTACCTCTGAGCCACACCTCTAGCCCTATTTTATTTTTTATTTTGAAACAGGATCTCACTAAGTTGCAGCGGGCCTCACCAATTTGTTGAGACTGACTCTGCAAATCTGTGATCCTCCTGGCTCAGCCTTCCAAATACTAGAATTACAGGTGCATGCTACCACACCTGGCTCCTATATTATCTTTTATTTGAAACAGGGTCTTGTGATAGCCTTGCTCAACTGCAGAAGCTGGCTTCGATCCTGAAAAATTCCTGTTTCAGCCTCCTAAGTACTAGGATTACAGGTAATATCACCATGCTCAGTTTACTTTTGTGAGTTTGAATAAGAGGTTTAAACTCTCCTGCCTCAAATTCCACATTTAATAAAGAAAAAAATGTATTAGTCACTGAGAAGAGTAGGTAAGGTAATAAATATATTTGGAATAGTGCTTTGTTCAAAGTAAGTAATAAATATATATATTAGTTATTAATATCTTCTAAAACACTTATTCAGAATGTGATGAAGTTGGATGTGGTGGCATATGCCTGCAATCTCAGTATTTGGGAAATTGAGACAGTAGAATCACAGGTTTGGGGCTAGTGTCAGCAACCTAGAGAGACCCTGTTTCAAAACAAATAATAAAAAGGGCTAGCAGTGTAGCTCAGAGGTAGAGCCACCCTGGATTCAATCCCCAGTACCACAGGAAAAAACATGTGATGAAATTTGAAAAGCAATAAATGATATAGGAATCAGTTGCCAAAGCAATAATATGGAAAGACTTCAAAACCATTTTTTTTTCTAGAAAATAAAACTGGTCATGCAGAAGAATCAGAATGTTAAAAAGTTTCCAGCAATAGAGGTAAATTAAGGACAAATACATTTATATTAAAATCTCAAGAAAAAGCCTTCAAAAACAAATTGTTGGGTTTTTTCCATTATATTCACTGAGTTGGAACTTCTGCTTTCATGATTAAAAATAAACTCATTTCTTTACACAATATGTTTTTTTTTCAAACACCAGGAATTGAGAAAATAAATGATTCAAGTACCAGTTAATCTCATAAGCAAATTTCATAAAGTAAGTTCTAAATGAAAGCAAATTTCTTGTAGACTAAGCACACAGTTAAACTTGGAAGAGAAAATGTAGCATATTATTAAAGGGGACAACGTGAGGGGATATTAGTGATTTTACAGGAGCTTTAAAATCTTTATTGGATTTTGAGTCAACATTACATAATAATGGTAATATTTATTAAAGAGTAACTTCTCTTAGCCAGATTGTAGTGGATTATAAAATTTTGAGCCAAATGCGTTCTCAAGACTTTTAAGAAGAAACTCAGAGGTAATCTTTTGTTGTTGTTTTGTTTTGTGATACTGAAGATTGATGCCAAAGAAATTCTACCTCCAACTATTTATTATTTTTTTATTGTTTGTTTTGAAACAGGGTCTCCACTAGGTTGCTGAGAGTCTCGCTGAGTTGCTGAAGATGGGAGAATTTGCACTTCCCTGTCTGCCTCAGCTTACCAAGTACTGGTATTATAGGTATGTGCCACCATGCCCAGGTCAGAGGTAATCACATAGGTCAGTGATGCACTGACCTCTAGGTAACAGTCATGCATGAAACACTGACTTCAGCTGCACAGGTGTTTGGGCAAAGCTGCAGGGGAAACTACAGCCGGGGGGAGTAGGGTTTCTACCACCCTCAAACAACACTGAAGCTTTAGCTGTTCACCTCTCATTCTCTCCTTCATGGGCTCTATTGAATGGCAGCTTAAATGTCTGAGTTATGGATTTTCAGGATTCTGACGTCTTATACCAAATTTGTCTTGACATCCTAATTTACATGTAACAGGTACCTGATTTGTCTCCTTTGATGGATTCTCCATTTTCAAATCCTGACCTCAATAATTCCAACTAGAAGTGCCATACCCCCGCATCTTTATTTTGTAATTTCTTCTATTGCTTGACGAGTGGCTTAGCAAGCAATGCTATAAATACAGTCAGCATAGGAATGGTCTGTAGCCTTTGAATAATCTAGAAATTCCACTTGTCATATTTACTAGTGTATATGATGTTTTTGTTCATAAAAATAAAAGAGAATGTTGAAATCACTTTGTTGCACCAGGTATTCAATGTCTTTTATATTTTGATAAAGATACATGTCTTTTTTTTTTTAGGTATAAATGTGTTAAATTTGAAATAATAAAGGGACTGATATTTTACTCCATTTGAAGGCTAGCAACTTAGCCTGACACAATTTCCTATTCTTGAGTGGACAGAAGACATAAGATTCCTGAGTCAGAGAAAGAAGTTTTTCATTACTCACAGAACAAAAGCAACAGCCTGAACAATAACCTGGTTTGATTTGTCATATCTCAGTTCCCAAAAGATGTTGTGCTGATGGCCAGATGTTTACCTATGAATACAGTGGATTGAAACACAGAGGAGGAATCCCTAAATCAGGACAAACTTAGAGGGTTTTTTTGTTTGTTTGTTTTCAACTGCTGTCATATCTACCTGGATCTTCCTACCAAGAGAGAGATCACTTAGAATGTAAGCCAATCTTCTCCTCCAAGGGGAAGCAAAAAGTTCCCTAGATTCTTCACCCCAGGGATTCTTAACCAATGGGTACAGATCTGATCAATAGATGTGATCTACAGTTTCTAAGGCATATTTTCTATCTGTACAAGCCTTTGCTCAGATTGTGTGAACCTGGGAAGATGTTAAGATTCACAAAAACCATCTTGCAATATAAAGAATCCTAATAATTGCTTCTGTAACCACTTACTCTGGCCATCTGGTAAAAATGACCCCCAAAGCACAAAGCCCCCATCTCACTTGGAGATCGGTAGTTCCTAACCAGGTGGCCACAACTTCCTGTTGTACACAGAATCCTCAGAGGTGGACTCCAACATTGTCATCAAGAGAAGAAGACGTCTTTTGTCTTCTACACATGGCATTGATATTAGTATGAATTAAGTGGAAAGGTTAATATATTTTGCAATGTACCACATTAAGACAGAGTTTTCAGCTGGGCATGGTGGCGCACGCTTGTAATCCCAGCATTTGGGAGGCTGAAACTGGAGGATCCAGGTTCGCGGCCAGCCTCAGCTACCTAATGAGGCCCTCCGTAACTTAGTGAGACTCTGTTTCAAAATAAAGAATTAAAAATAGGGCTAGGGGTGTAGCTTGGAGGTAGAATGCTCCTAAATTCAATCCACAGTACTGAAAAAAAAAGAGACAGAGTTTTCACTGAAGGATGGAGGAATTTTATACAAGAAACCAGAAAGTTGCCCTGTGATAAAGGGTAAATGAATGGATGGAATAGTACTAAGGTTGTCTTTTAAACCATACATGTCAGAGTAGTGATTATCTTGTTCCTGTTGATGACCTATTCTGAGTTGTCCTGAGTCTTCAATATCACCGATTCAAGAGCATGCTGAAGTTAAACATGCAGAAATGTCCTGTGAAGAGAAACATTTGAGAGTTTAAGGACAGAGTTGTGGTATGTTTATAACATATATGTGAACATGGTAATTCCTCTACTTCTCAGATGAGAGTGCCCAAATCATTGAGATGATTTAAAAAGAATTACTGTGTGTGAAAAGATATTGCTAGTTATTTTATTAGACTAAACTATATATGTTTAAAACTTGTCTAGTGTCCAGTTATTCATTATCAAAGATGAAATGATATTACTAAAGGAAAGAAAAAATAATTAAAAGCATAACAAAATATCTCTTGAGAACCAGAATAATAATAGTTTGAGGAAAAAGCAGGTATTTTTAAAATAAAAATTTTACTTCTACATTGATTTTATCAAGAATTAGAATATCAAGTTATATTAGGTCATTTTTACACCATCAAAAGGGGGGCAAAAAGTAGAAAATTGTCTAAGGAATATTAATAAGTGGAGAATCCAAGAAAAAATGAACTTGCATCTTTATTTTTATTTCCAATATACAGTAATAAGAATGTTTAAGAAATCATAAAAGCAATCATTTAATGATATTATTTATATCTTACATAGTACCTTTTTTAAAAAAGGAAGGTAAGTGTAGAAGTTTTAAATTGAGAATTAAAAGTTTAATACATAAGCAAACATCATATATCTTTAAATGGCTAATGATTGAATAAAAAGGTACATTATCAATATCTTTCCTTGGTATAAAAAGATCAAGTTCTAAATGATAGGTCGTTAAGCAGTTTGGAAGGGATTATACCTTCTACTGAAATATCTGATCTAAGAAGATATGATAAGATGGTTTGGGATATATCAGAATACAGAAGGGTGACCATTACCACTCATAAGCCATCTCCCAAAGACTCAGAAAGCTACTCAGTCCTCAAATGTGTGAACAGGATTACATCCCCATAAATAGAAAACAAGGAGAAAATTTAATATATTTCATTATATTCAATATATTTCTCCTCCCTCTAATCATTCAACCTCTCTAGAGACAGCAGACCTGTAGCTGACCCAGGAGCACTGCTTGTTCTATGTGTTGGATACCCCTCAACATGTATTCCTGTTAGATTATCAATGATTGTTGCTTTCCCTGGACATATGTCACTATCAGCAGATCAGCTATTTGTGTACCACTTGAGCCAGTCAGCAAATTTTAAGGGAACAGTAACATTGACTTTCCCAGTATAGGAAAATATTATTCCACTAGCCTGGGAGACATTTGGAATCCAGTTTATACCTGCTGAATAAATAAGAATGACTATAGACAAGGGGATGCTTTCTAATTCCCAATGAACTCTGCTCTGTTTTGCTTCAATAAATGTAAAACTGAAAGAATGAAAAACAACTACAGCAACAGCAACTAAATGCATGCATGTTATGTCCTTTGAGAAGGTAAAATATACCTGGTGAAACAATTCTTTTCTTTAGGCATTCAGTTAACCTACCAAGGGCTACATGCTCAAGCAGAATTTGTTATCTTCTTTCCAACCAGAATGGTAGAAGCAGAATAGGTCAAGGCATAGGCCTGTTATAAGTTCTAATTTCCCCCCTCATATTTTTATTTGAATTTAGAGTTTGCATAAATCTTACATAAATTACTCAAGAACCCATTTTTGAACATTTTGGTATAGTAATTGATTTTAGATGCCACTATTTTTTTTCTGAATTTGGATTATGTCTATAAGAGCATTTGAAAATAGGAGTACCATTTCAAGGGCTTTTTTAAAAAATACAATATTATAGCATTTTAATGACTTAAACAGCTTAATGTCATCTGTCCTTTTTGACAAACATACTATTTGCATTGCCTTTATTTCTTGTTGGATTAAGCAATAGTATCACTAACAAAAGAGATCTATGTTCATTGTTGAAAATCCCTTTTGTACAACCCCAATAGAAAGTGGGATGTTTGACGGTTCTTATCCTCTTTTTTTCTGAATTTCCATTTTTCTCCTACTTGTTATCATTCCTTTTGTGCCTTTGTAGGAAACATTATAGAATTATTGATTATTTATTAGAATAATAACTTAAATCTTAGGTGAAAATGTTTTGAAGCAATCAAGGAGTTTATCATTACTCTACTTTGTGAGAAAGATGAAATATGGAAAACATGACTTTGCTTGAGAACTCTCAGTTGGTCATTAAAGAATTTATGATTCGAATATTATTGTTTCTGCTAATACCTCTTACAGTCATCTATTTGGAAAATGAGACTTTGAAAAGATATTCTGCCGTCTCAGACTTTCTTGGTTCTCCTTCTGGAGAACAGGAGGATAAGTGAGGTGAGCCAGCCTGGGGACTTTAAGGGTCTCATGTCTTCTCTCAAAAGCAGAAGCTAGAAAGAAGATTGCAAAGAAAAAGGACCTTATGAGAATTAGAAGCTAGACCAGTAGATAAGTAGAAGGGAATGGTGGAGGAAGGAGTACAGAGTAAGGTGAAAGAAACAGATAAAACAACGTCATGAGCATAGATGTATGGATGAGTATGTCTCTCACTATTTTGTGCAATAAAAATACATCAATTTTTTTTAAATAACAAAGGAGAATATTGGTAGACAATCGTCTTTAGTCCTGTGGTAGGACCGTTCACCATGGCAGTCAGTTTCAGGACACAGACCATTCATTCTCAACTGTGGGAAACACTTCCCAATGCCCTTGAAAGGCTGTATTGGGATATTTGGAGGAAGGTGACGGTACTGTTCGTGAAAGACTTATCACACAGATATTAAGTCTCCTGTATCTCAGAAAAATCAGGAAAGATTTTTCTAAGAAATAGAAACCAGAAATAACTTCCCTGACAACATGAAATGGAACAATGTTTAGCAATGTTAAATGAAAGTGGCAAGATTATGGCCAAATCCATCTGGCCAGGGAGACTGTATCTGTAAAAACTCAAGGATTCACCTAACCTTATGCACTTCTTTCAAAACATACATCCATAAAGGAGACTAATTATCCCAGAAATAAAAGAAGAAACCTTAAAATGTTCCCATTTTATATAGTGATTAGTATAGTTTAAGCTTACCTGGCACATGGGCATTTTTTTTTTTGTCTAAAAATTTAAACACTATAATTTCAAAAAGAATCCTTTTTCCATAGTAAGGGTATTTATGCTACTGATTCAAATACAAGGTGAGCTAATGTTGACCTGCACTTTTAGCAATCTCTTAAGATATGAATTTGAAAATTAAACCAGTACTACTCAAGCAAAAATGAAGAATAATGTGGTGATTTATTTGAAAGTTAAACAATGAAGGAGGTATCTACAGTTCTCAGTTCTTGACATCTGATTATGAGTCTATTGGAGACATGTTTTTATGCAAGAATGGCTGGGAAAATATTTGACCTTTGGCATGGGAATACACAGAACCTAGGGGTCAAATGTCCTCAGTCTGGAAATACAGGAACTGAGAATATTCTCCTAGTCAAACATACATCTAATTCTGCAGTCACTTGAACTACCTATATATAGTTTTATAGTCCAGGACCTGGGAGTAACTGACATGTAGCATCCACTTTTGATCCTAAGAATCTTACAGCACGCATTTTTCAGTTCTTCTCAATCAACGGCCTATATGATTTCATCATTTAGTCTCTGGTTCTTGATTTTACCTCCTTACACATTCTTCGCACAGATGTACCCCAAGGGAGCTTCCCTGCATTGTCTTCACAGTGACAGACTAGAAGCTCAGAGTTGTGTTGGGAAGATAGCAATAATATTATCCTGGCCCTTTCCACCATTTGTTTTTGTTGGTATATTTACAGTGCCTGTGATGTAAAAATGATGGTATAGATGAATGCTTTGCCGCAAAGCCTTGGATAACCCTTGCAACATTTTTTATATTATGTTCATATGTTCATCTTAGTTTTTTTTATGTTTTTTTTTTGTAAGAACATTGAGGGGTGGACTTTATAAATCATGTATTTTCCATTTTGTCTAAAAAAATAAGGACCCAATAAGCATTTGTTAATTACCCCACAGGTATATGCCCTATGTCATGTTTTAACTTTTTGATATTATATGTTATGTTTAGATATTATCATAAATTTAATAGTGCTTTTATATATTTCCTGTTTAAGAATATTTCAGCACTGGGTACAGTGGTACACTCCTGTAAATCCAGGTACTTGGGGTACAAAGCAGGAGAATTGGAAGTTTAAAGCTACCCTGGCCAACTTAGTAGATGCTGTCTCAAAATTAAAAAAATAAATAAATAAATAAGAAGGGCTGTGGATGTAGTTCAGTGGTAGAGTAAGCATGGATATATTCCCTAGGATAGAAGATAAATAAATAAATAAATAAATAAATAAATAAATAAATAAATAGTAGATAAATATTACCAACCTACAGAAATCTGTTTCAAATTAAAAAAAAAATGGTGCTAGGAATATAGCTCGGGGGTAGAATGACCCTGGGTTAAATTCCTAACACATATTAAATAAATAAATAAATAAATAAATAAATAAATAATAATTTTCAGTAGTTCCTCAATTATTCATTTTAAAGGTAAAAAAAGAAATATTTTTTAATTGGGAGCATGCTGGTAATCTCAATATTTGGGAGGCTGAGACAGGGGATTACAGGGTTGAGGCCAACCTCAGCAACTTAGTAAGACCCTCAAAAACTTAACAATATCTTGTTTCAAAATAAAAACTAGAAAGAACTGGGGACATAGCTCAGAGGTAGAATGCCCTTGAAGATTCAAGCCTGAGTCACACACACACACACACACACACACACACACACACACACACTGAGAAATAACTTTTTAAAGATAAATCAGTAGTTTATTTATTTTTTATTAAACCATGTTTAAGATCAAATTAAGAACCTGAAAATTTAGGAAAATTCAACACCTCCTCTAAAATTTAAAAAGAAGAACACTGATTTATTTTTTTTGACAAAATTGTAAAGATGGTCTTTTCTTGAAGGGAAGAAAGTAAAGTGCAATTACTGTGGCAGGTGTTAATTTTCTTCTCATGGTCCAGTTGGAGCGATGTCCCAGTGGTCCTGCAGGCTGCTATTCTTTGCCTGGGAGAAGTTGGATTCTCACTTAATATTTTTGAAGGCGGACAAATTATTCCCCAGATCAGCTAATGGTGGCAGAACATACTTGACAAGCAACCACCTGAGGAGATCAGAGGCTGCGAGCATGTTTTCAAGTTAAACTTTAAAAACCTCTCTCAGCTGGAACTTTCCCTCCTGCTCAGAGAAGTATGGCCAGCACCACTGGCTACAGGCAGCCCTCTTGACTCAAGTGAATTCAGCTTTTTAATTACTGAGGCTGGCCAGCCTGCTAGCTTAATGACCAAGACAAAGAAGGTTTTAGAGCCCTCAGTGGTAATCACTGAGCTTCTAGGGAAAGACAAGCCCTTTCAAAAAATAATTCACCACAGTGGTTACTGCCTTTTATTACATAGAAAAACATGTTCTTCTTGCATAGATAAGTGATACTGATGAAAAAACCTGAAAAAAAAAAAAAACTGTCATGTTATGATAGCATCACCCAGGGCAATGGATAAACTAGAACTCTTTTTTCTGTTCTATTACTAGAAATTCAGTCCTTATTTTTTAACTTGAATTTTCCTCCTTGAAAGTCAGAAAATAAAATGGAAGAGCAAAGTGTTACCTTCAAGAAAGCCCAAGAGTTATAAACTAATTTATGCGTTATTAATACCTATCATTAATACTTAGGAATCATTTTTCTTTTCTTTCACAGGAGAATAAATCTTCCTTCCTTTGTTCTTTCCTTCCTTCCTTTCCTCTTTTCTTCCCTCCCTCCCTTTTCTTCTTCTTCTTCTTCTTCTTCTTCTTCTTCTTCTTCTTCTTCTTCTTCTTCTTCTTCTTCTTCTTTGGTCATTAGTACTAGAGATTGAACTCAAGGGCATTTTACCTCCAAGCTACACCCCCAGTCTTATTTTATTTTTTTAATTTGAAATAAAGTCTCACTAAGCTGAAAAGGACCTCATTAAGCTGCTGACACTGGTCTCAAAGCTGTGATCCTCCTGTCTCAGCCTCCCAAGTACTGGGAACACAGGTATGTACTATCAAACCCAGTCAAGAATAAAGATTTCTATTAATGAAAGTTCGGGGATTTTTTCAATGAAATCAGTAAGTTACTTAATTTGGTTGGGTTCCAAGTAATAAGAAATTATAAAAGAACTAAAATATGATCAAAATTTTAAGCTACCAATGATTAGAAGTCTAATACAGTTGTGTGTTTTCTTAAATCAATGTAAGCTTTCAAAGGCTATACACATTGGAAAAACAATAATAATATTTGCAAAAACCTTGAAAAGAATTATAAGAAAATTTTTGTGACCTGTTAAAGTCACCTTGGGCCTGCCCACAATTCCCAAATACCTCAGTCCATTTGTCCCTTTTTTAATCAATATTGCTTCAGTCCCATTGCTATGCTGCTTTTTTCAAGATGGCCTTGACACTTTATAGTTATCAGCCATAGCAAATGCACTTCCTGCTAAGTTTAATAAAAAAGGAATTAATGGTAGCAATCAGTATATTAATAACCTCATTAGAGTCATTCCCTAATTTTATTTAATCTACTGCCTGAGTGAGTTAGGTCCAAAATAGTTTGAAGTTTCTGGGTGTAGGACCTCAAGTTTGTGCAAGATATTGTTAGATATTGTTTGCTTTTTACATTTTATTAATATTTTTTGCACTTATTAACTCATTCGAAATTCAATTATCAATCCTGCAAGTTAAGGAGAACAAATCTCATATTTAAAGTAATTAAGTAAGAAATTAAAAAATCAATAGATTTATCTGGAATGACATAATCAATAGTCATGACCTCTGGGCAATTACACACCCCCTTTCAACTTACTTCACTGATCACTAAACATGGTACAGAGTCACTGCCAACATAGGGCTATCAATATATCAATCACTATCCTCTTCAATGAGAATAACCAAGAGCGTACGATGTGCAAAATATTCCTCCTAATTGAGACCATATAGTCTTTGGATTATCAGGATTATCATAAGGTGATTTATCAATCTATTTTATAGATGAAAGAAATGAGACAATACCACTTGGCTATACTCAGGGTTTCTGTAGCACCACTGTCTCTCTCGAGAGGCCAAAAGGGAAAATCTGATCTTTGCCTCTTCCAATTTCAACTGATATCCTTCACTGTGGCACCATTCCTCCAATCTTCAAAGCCAGCATTTTCAGATCACTCTCTGCTCTGTCTTCACATCACCACCTCGTGTGTGTGTGTGTGTGTGTGTGTGTGTGTGTGTGTGTGAAGGAGAGAGAGAGAGAGAGAGAGAGAGAGAGAGAGAGAGAGAGAGAGAGAGAGAGAGAGAGAGAATTTCATTCTCCTGCTTCTAAAGATGCTCTCCACTAACTATATTTCCATGAAAATTGGATGCATGGAACCCTGCCTAGGTGAAGATTGCTTCCACAGCTGTCTTTCAAGATCATTTGCGGCAGAGGTGTAGTTCATCCGTCATCCATATTCAGTTTGCACCAAATGCGGAAATACTTGATCTGTTAAGCAGATACGGCATTTTCTCCTTAGCCAGACAGTCTTAACATATCCTTCTTGCAGGCACAGATGTGGGATGAGCAAAAGAGTCATGCCACAGGGGTCGGGGTAATGCAGAACTTAAAAGCAGGTAGAAAACCTGTTGTGTGTTCTGGCTATAATTTATGCAGGGTCCTAGATGTAGCACTTTGATCTTATAATAAATGCACTGCTGGTTCCATCTGGCCTTGCAACATGGTGGGTCTGATAGGATACTTTATGGCAGACAGTGGTGGACCACCTGATCTCTGAGTTTGGTGTTTTGATATATCAAGGCCCAGTAGTGTTCCCGGAGCTGTCTTCCAAAAGGTACATGGTTCTCAGCTGCAGATGTCATGGCCTTGCTCCGGAACTTATAAATCTATTATGCGGTTACCCTATTGGAGCTTATTAAAGATGCTACAAGGTAAATATATATCCCAACAGATAGCTCCACACAATAGAATTTGTTGGATTGCAGATCCCAACGCGAAGAGAATGCTGATACTGATTCTAAGTCTCATGCACATTTTCTATTCTGGACCCAGTGAAAGCTGATACCTTTCATCTAAGCTGAAATATAGACAGTAGGAGTATTCTAGGTGTACATTACATTGCATTCAAATCAGGCTTTCTAATGGGACATGCAATATGAGATAATGTGCTCTTATTTGGAATGTATACTCTGGCATACCCCAATCACTGAATCCCTAAAAAATTGCACTAATGAGATGCCTCTGGGTGTTTCTAGGGTTTATGTTTTACCTTCCAAATCCAAGTGTCTTAATAATCTAGTTCAATCAGTGTAGTAAAATACAGTGAAGAATTGAGAAGTACTTTGGAATATCCAGATGCCCCAGGTAGTTTTTAAGTACACTATGAATAGTAAGGTTAAAATTAATCCAGCTCTTAGGAAAGCCTATAAATGTTCACTACTATCTGTTCCAAGTGAGTGTAAATTTTCAGAATGCCCATTTTGGATGAGAAAGGATGCAGTCTCCAGAATGACCCAAGACCAGGCTCATTGGTCCAGCTTTAGGAAAAATACCATGCACAGTATGCCTGGTACAACTGGGGCTAGTATGTCATTCTCTAGTATCCATCTGTCTGTAGTAAAGGACAAATTGGTGAAGAGAAAGAAGATATGATGGGCACTACAATCTCTGTGTCCTTTCGTTCTTTAAGAGAGGCAGTGCATTCTTGACTTTGGATTTTTTATTTTTTGGGGGGGGGATTATTTTTTAGCTCAAGAGTGGTCTCAGAAAGCAGTTTCAGGAACTTGGCACAGGCCACTTCAATTCTTCAGGCCAGAACACTTAACCTGGGCATTGTTTGAATTCATTATACTTGAAAATTTGAGGACAAGAGAAATTATCTCTCAATATATCTGTAGATGAATAGACATCTTGTGAGATGGCCTTGGGCCCAGGCTTTCATTTTTTTGAATAGTTTGCTTTGCATATACACCAACTCTACCATGTTGAAAGCCTATCACTTCCCTGCCCAGTTCTGCCACACCATCTGCTAATATGGCCAAATCCTGGAGAAAAGAGCTACTGACACTCTCACTGTGCAGCTCCTCTACCTCCACGGTGCTCTTCATTGCTTCAGTAAATGCAATGTCTAATGAGTGCTCTTTTGACCAAAAGTGAATTTACCAGCCTAACATGATGTTTAAATAATGGCCCCAAATGATATTCCAGTCTTAATTCCTAGAACTGCTACTGGGCAGGAGATTTTATAATCATTCTGCCCACTCTCAGTTCTTGCTTATCTGCTTGGAAAGCATTCAAATAGCTGCTTTCAAATATGGGGGAACACAGGAGGTCCATTTAGAGAGGTGAAGGCAGCATTATGATAAAAGCCTTGAAGAGAGGGGAGAGGGTATGGAATGAGTCATTCCTTGGAATGGGAAAGTGGCCTGGTGGAGTAGGGTTATCAGAGATAGGGTTTGGATAACTCAGTTTCCAGGTAGGTAAATCGGCCCAAGGCAATGGTTACACTCTGGAGCAGATGGAGTCCGGAGTGGTCGATTTCTGGGAGGGGAAAATGATATGCAGTCTTCCAGGTGTCGGGTTTCATAGTCCCTCTGGATACCTTCTTTATATTATTACATTTGGGATAATTGACTGCCCTTTTTAAATTGCACCTTAGGGAACTCTGTTGTTCCTCAGCCCAGGGGATGGGGTCAAGGTGAGCAAAGTTCTGCAGGTAAATTCCCATTCATCCCAGTCAGCCCCATCTGCTAACGTCTAGCTAGCTATCTAGCAAAATCTATGAATGTTGCATTATATGATAACAGGAAGTTTTCAGAGGTGATTTCAACTAAGAATCTTGAGATGGAGAGACTATCCTGGATTATCTAGATGGGCTTTAGTCATCAACACAAGGACCTTTTTTTTAATATATATATATATATATATATATATATATATATATATATATATGTATATACTTCTAGTGGTGCATTATAGTCTCACATCATAATGTACTCCAGTATGATAGGGACATACACCCACACACAGCAGTTGGTGAACTCCCCACCCCCAGCTCCCTTCTCACTTTCCCCTTCCCTGTACATGATATTGAGATTGGCATTGATAATTTAATATATCTACAGAATGTCAATGGAAGTGAGATTCTACTACAGAAGACCAAAGGCCATGTGACCATCCCTACAGAGTTGAGGGTACTGAACTGTAGGCTCTGAAGGGTAAAGGGGCCAGGAGCCCAGCTTTGTGAGGAATACAGCTCAATGAAGCCTCAAATGGGTGGGAGTGGGAGTGGATCCTCCTCTAGAGCCTCCAGAGGGGGCATAGCCCTAGGCCACCTTGATTTCGGCCCAGCCAAACAAAATTTCTAACTTCTGGTCTCCAGAATTGTGAAAGAATACATCTGTGTTCTTTGAAACCAACCACTGTTTTGTAATTTATGTCAGCATCCCTTGGAGACCACTGTACACATCACCTGCATTGTAGCCTGTGCACTTCTGAGTATTTTTGGTCCTTAGCATATTACCATTTCTGGTCTTTCTTCCCTTACTCTGGGCTATCACTTTTTACTCTTCTAAGAGCCATGATAGCAACATGTTAGTATTATCCTCAAGGTTCCTTTCTGGATGGTAAATTCTGTATTACAGGAGAGTTCTTCTAGATGAATAAGCTCTCCCTGGTTCAACTTTATATCTACCTCACTTAAACCCCTATGCTGAGAATCCAGCCCCACAATAATTCTTATATTTGCAGGCACAAATTGGCTGGTTTCTGCAGCATCTTTGGGCACAGTTGCTGAGCAAGACCAACGGTCCTGGCCTGGTTTTTCTCTGGTTTAACTGTGATTACAGGCCTGGAGGCAGGAGGTAAGCTGGGGGCAGATCCTAATGGAAGCCTGTATTCTCTTATTGGGGAAAGATTAGGGCTTCTCTTCAAGCAAGGACTAAACCTTGATGCACCATGGGATTATAGCATCTGTAGATGGAAAAATCCTGGGATACCAAGTGACTTACTGAACCAGCAGATCATATATATATATATATATATATATATATATATATATATATATATATATATATATACCATGTATACACTTATATATTTCATATAAGTGTATACGTGGTAAAAGAAGACATTGCTTTATTAAGCCTGAATTCAAAACATTTTTGTTGTCCTTTTGCTTTGTTTTGTTTCATCAACTTGTATACCCATCTTACACACTAATATAATCTCCAGGACATGGTAGGCATTAAATTGAAGTTTGTTGAATGTTATCTAATTCAATGAGTATAAGAGAATGTATGGACCACTATTTATACAAAGAAACATATAATTGTATATTTGGTCTTCCTTGTAGAATAATCAGCAAGATTTTGATTCACCTTTTGCACACCTGCTTTTATCCTCATCTATTCTAAAAATTATATATTTTAACACATATAAATGAGTATTTCCAAATAAAATTAAAAACATGGTCAACTCAGCAGCCTGCCGTTAAACCATGTTTGCCAAGCATGCAGTTTAAAAACAGTATGTAATTACATGCTGCTTTTATTATCTCACTTAAAAATATTGTTCATCATAGAGAATCCTGCATTTCTCAATTTCTGAAATTAAAGAACCTAGAGGCTGGTTTCAATGTGATAAGAAAAATCCATGTTCTTCAACATTCATCTTTATATTTAATTACCCACAAAGCTATAATGTGATCACTTTATTATATTTCTTTTAAATGTTCTATTAAATCTATAGTGTGTATGTTTTTGTATGTGTACAGTTTCATTGTGATGCTCTGGAATATGATATCATAGAAAAGCATCATTATTTGGAAGCTTTATGATAAAAATATATCCATCCTACCAGTTGACCCTAATGCTATAGCTTTTCCCACCAAGTATTTCAGGTAATTTCTTACTGTTGCATAGAAGGTTAGTAAATTTGTCAGAGTCGAATGGTATTCTGCACTTCAATGAATTTATGCTATAATGCACTCACAACAGCAACTGACTTAGATCTTCAACTATTTTCAATGACAATATTAAAGCTAAGTTGTTATTTAAAGATTAGAGCAATTTTATGGCTGATTGAAATATTTAGAGTAGTTATTTCTCCTTTCTTAGACAACTATATTTGTTAGGCAGATTAACATTTTTCTTTCAAGTGGTGAAGTTTCAAGGCATATTGAAATGTATGCGTGAAGAAATAGTTACTGGCAAAGAAGAAAGCACTCAAAAAGTAGCCTATTATGAAATCTATAAATATATCATTCTCATCAAGAATGGATTGCACAAAACATTTATTTATTAGCATGTGTCTCTGACAAAAGGCTTTTTCCCCGTTGCAGTAATAAAATCTATGAATGCTTGTGAATTAAAATACAAATTTCTGAAATATGCTGTGGATTGTTTTTGAAAATTACTGACATTGGTATTTTATAATAACTACTTCTTATTACTAATCTCTCAGATATTATTCCTATACTTGTTGTTACAGATAAATAGCAAGTTATATGAAAGAGAATTTTCTTTATTTAGTAAGGCTATATATTTATTTTATATCTTGTCTGTATCATGAAATATTAACTTCTCATTTTGGGAGAACTATTTCTCGCATTTTCTTGATGCTACACAGATCACAGTACCTTTTCTTTTTGTTGTTGAATTAATTTTTGAAATTCTGTCTTTCATATACATAACATATATATACTTTTATTGGTATATTGTAGTTTCACATCACGATGTAGTTCAGAGTGATAGGTATATGTTTATAGCAGCACAATTCATAGTACTTGAATCATGGAACCAACCTAGGTGTTCATCAACAGATCAATGGATTACAAAATTATGAGATATACACACAATGGAATTCTACTTAGCCATAAAGAAAATTATGCCATTTTCAGGAATATAAATGAACCTAGAGAATATTATGTTAAGTGAGATTAGCCAATCACCACTACCTTTCCTTAAATGAAAACATTTCGCATTCTTTTTACTTTTCTTAAATGAAAACATTTCACATTCTTTTCCAGACAAAGCCATTTTATTGATTAAATAATAAATCCAATATTAAAAGACAGGATGATAAGCTTAATACAGTATTTAACTATAGGAAAGTAGACTTGGACACTGTTATTATTTGTCCCCCAAGAAACTCATGTGCTCCAAGATACTCATGTGTTGAAAGTATGGTCCCAAGACACCAAGGGTCAGAGATGAAATGATTGGATTATGATGGGTCTGGTTTCATCAATGAACTAATCTTTTTGATGAATTAATAATTTGAATGAATTACTGTGTGGTAACCATATGTTACTGTTTTCTTATCTATAACTATCACTCCAATCAAAACAAATTATATTCCATTATCCAAATAATTTCCTTAGTGAATTACTGATGGTTATCTCTCTGTTATACTGGCTTCTAGCCAGGTAGAGATGTCATCACATAGAATTATTAAAGTTCTTTAATAATTGCTTACCTGAGCCCCTCTATCCTATTTGATCTGTTTCCCTCTAACCTACATGTAGTGGTAATATTCCAATCAGGAACAAGAATATGAGGTCCTGGTTAATGAATATGCAGAAAGTGTAGAGAAAAAATGAAGAGGCCATCAATGATAATCATGACAAAGGAAACATGACAATAATGAATGTTTTAGTAGAACAGGTGGCAAGAAAGTTGGGTTTTTTGATTAATGCAGTTGTAACAACTGGCTAACAATTTGGGAAACGTAAATGAAACTTCTTTCTTTACTTACTCAACTAAAGAGGATAGTGATGATGGAGACCCAAGGGATCTAGAAGGGCCAACATAAAACTAAAGGAGAAGAAGACAGTGGATAACCAACACTAATTGAATTCCAGACTTAGAAAACTACACTAATCAACACAGTGTAGTATTGGTTAAAAATCAGACAAATAGAACAGAATAGAGTGCCCAGAAATAGAACTATACTAACCTGACCAGAACATCCATAAACAAAAAGAAGATTCAAGTACCAATATTAAAAAGAAGAAAAAGTATACATGAACAAACATAAGTAATAAACAGACTTAGCAGCCACAATCAAAACGTATTTTAAAAGCAGGAAATGTCATATTTGGAAAATTACTACATATAAGTGAGGCCACAGGAAATAGATTAATCTTTATTTCAGTATGCAAGATCATATGTATACATTTTTGCATTTATGTATTTTTTGAGTAAACTGCATATATATAAACATATTCAGTATTGTATATGGGGGGGCACCTTTATTACTTGTGGTGTTGTTATTATTATTAGCAAAATATAGAGTTTGAATATAATTTTAACTCTCTTTGTATTTTACTATTTTATTCTTTACTCTCCCCTACATGCACATAAAGCATAGTTTTACAAAGGGCTTTCAAAGGAAACAAACAAATGTGGATTTAATTACAACTAGGTTTACTTAGTGTGGACACAGGGCCTTTTATAGTATTTGACATGTTAAGAAAGTCTAGGCTGTTATTTTATTCTAATCCCTTCTAACTTTCTACTTGCTCCTGTGAGCCTCATTTTCAAATTGCATTCCACTTGCATAATTGAGATTGAGCCAAGATAAGAGTTTCTCAAATAAGTTTTGATATTGTGTCTCAGGCTCAAGGAAAAAGAAACATTGATTTTATAGTGTTTGGTATGAGAGAAATCATCATTTTTAATAAATTTAATCCTGGTAATAGCCAGTTCCTCACTGAAACAAAAAAAAATAGGCATTGGAATTATCTATCAAGTTGAATGAGGAAATTACAGTTAGAACTGCGATGGAGAGGCACCAATATAACAATGAGAAATATCAAATTACTTTCTTCTGTTTGTGCCTATGGAGGTGTCTTAACATTACTTGATAACATCTCTTGAAATAAAGAAATAGCATCGTTATTGAGAAATCATAAAACAGTGTCAGCTTTGTGTAAAAAACAATTTGCAAACAGTGCTTTCAACTTAAAAAAAAAAACTATATTAATATCACCATATTTTATCCACGTGAGAATTAGTGCAATGGTGCTTTTGAAATCTTTGACATTTGCTTGACGATTCTTTCAAAAGTTGAATTTCAAAAGTTGTAGCTGGAGTTGGAGAGAGACATGAAAGCCTATCATGCATGACAAACCAACCTGTGCACCTCCCTACAATCTGCCATACCTTTGTCTTTTACTCTTGTCATTATTAACAAACCAACCGTGCTCTCAGCCCAGATTGAGCTCTGGCCTTGGGCACTGGGTCCCATTCCATTCACTGACTCTTGCCCCCAGACCCCTTCTCTCTGTTCTGCTGCATTATTTTTCCCTCTATGTGACATCCTTGTCCTCAGCATGCAACCAGATGATTTCTCCCAGCTCAATTGCAGACATAACACTGTCTTCATCAACTGAGTATTCAATGACATTGGAGACAAGGATCACTTTCATTAGGCTTTAAATCACTGTAATTATAAAGAATGTGTTGACATTTTTCAACATGCATGCTCAAGTATGTGTAAGTACAATAATATAAGATCATCACTATTTAAGTGGGGGATGGAAAACTAGTAGTGAAAAGTGGGAAAAGAAAGAGTTGTGAGATAAAGAGGATCACTAGTTTATTTCCTCTATGGTTTTAATGAACTTTGAGTTCAGCTGGTACCAGGAAAGCTTTAAATAAAATTAAATTATACTAGATATGTTGCTTTATGATCATCTTTTTTTTTCTTTTTCAAATATGTGAAAAAATTATTGAATCTCAACCATAAGGTGTAGTTCATGATTGTACCTTAATTTATCTAGACTTCTCCCAATTCTCAAACATGTATCTGTTGCAATAAGTAGTCCTAAACATGTATGAAGAAAATAAAATTTTATTATGTCTGGGAAAACAAGTATTTTCAGTCTTTCTTTCTTACCTCATCTCTAATTCATAATATTAGTTTGTTCCATCAATACTCTTTTGGACATTTTTGTTCTTGTGAGTAAAATTATCGGTACATTTTACTTAGGATTATAGATAAGAAATCAGACATAATATTCATATGGGTTTTTTTTTTTCAAGAATTTAAACATGTTTTAACATAAGAAAACTTAACAATTATAGCCATTATGTTAAGAGACTAAATGGAAAATAGAACTAGATTCTTCTTCATTTATCTGTCCATGGCATCTATTTTACAAAACACAATACATTAACTGAAAATTGACAGTATCACATTAGCAAAGAAACTTGCAGTTTCTCTAGATTCCTCTTCTTTAAATTAGTTGCAGAATTAAACAGAACTCTTCAGTGAAATGATGAATTCTTAATATGACTGAGTGGTGGATATTATAACTCTTGCTAAGTCCCAAACTTGTAGTTGGATAATTTAGTAAACTTTAGTTTAGGATGGGAGGAATGGACAAAGAAGGCTATTCATGCTTAGAACAAGGCTGGCAAATGGCTATCTCTTTTAAGAGAAATCTGATTGTTTTTCTTAAAAGTTAGAGATTACATAATAAAAGAAAACAAAACAACAATTACAAAAACAAATTTGAGGGTCTGATCCTTATCTAAATGTAGTCCAGGAATCCAAGTACTTCCATGCAAGCAAGGGATGTGTCTGACCATTCATTACGGTATCCTCAGCAACTGTAATGCTTCCTAGAACACGAAATCACATTACAGTACATGTTGATCCCATGAATCAAGGGGTTGATAAATTGCTGAGCACCTGTGAAGTGTCTGCTCTGGCATGATATTTTTCTGACTATTGTCTCAAATGCTTTGTGAGGAACTCATATTGGAGCTTCACAGTGATTACGAACAGATGGTGTAGAAAAATTAGGAAAGTGAGGACTGATTTCTCCCTTTCTTCCTCCCTTCTTTCCTTCCTTCCTTCCTTTGGATAGAATTCAGGGGCATTCTAATTGCAAGACACACCCCCAGTACTATTTTTCTTTTCCTTTTTTTTATTTTGAGACAGGGTCTTGCTAAGTTACTGAAAGTTTCTCTAAGTTATTGAGGCTGGCTTTGAACTTGAGATCCTCCTGTCTCAGCCTCCCAAACGACAACAACAACAACAAACAGACTATTCAAATTAATTCTCAGCAACAAGAACCACTCAAGAGTCATCATAATTCCTGACTTCAAACTGTACTACAAAGCCACAGTAATAAAAACAGCATGGTATTGGCACAAAAGCAGATATATAGACCAATGAAGCCAAATAGAAGATTCAGAAACAAATCCACACACATATAGCCAATTGATTTTTGACAAAGGGGCCAAAAATATACACTGGAAAAAAAGATAGCCTCTTCAACAAATACTGTTGGCAAAACTGGTTAACCATATGCAGGAAAATGGAAATAAACCCCACTTTCTCACCCTGCACAAGAGTCAATTCCAGGTGGATCAAAGACCTGGAAGTCAGGCCACAGACCTTGCAGCTACTTGAAGAGAGCATAGGCCCAACACTTCAACACATAGGCACAAGTAAAAACTTTTTCAACAAGACCCCAAGGCACAGGAAATTCAAAAGAAGATGAATGCGTGGGATCACATTAATCTGAAGGACTTCTGTGCAGCAAAGAAAACTATCGAGAACCTCAGCAGAGAGCCCACAGAATAGGAAAAATTTTTTACCAAATATTGGGATTTGAGGCATGTTCCATATGCCTGGCTCTGATGCTTGTTATAGAACCATAATGTAGTGTATTTATAAACAGAGTTTAATGCTAATATTAACTTCAGCTCAAGTCTTTCTTTTAAGACTTGCTTCTTGAACCAGAATCAGACATAGTAGTAAACATGCTGCTGATAAAATGTAACTTTTTTTCTCTCCTTTTAAGAATAATTGTGTATGTGTCAGGTTTTCAGAGATAACAGAAATATTACTGAAAATATTAATGACAAAAAATGACCATTGAACAATGTATTTCAAGTCTCTCCATATTTTCTCTGTGTAAATATGATCAGAATATGTATGTCCCCTGGAATAATTAGGCCCTTTCACTTCATCATGTGAATCATGACATGAATAGTAACTATAGCATTTAATTTCAAGTATTTATTAAGAACAACAATGTTGCTGGGTGTGATGGTGCACGGTTGTAATCCCAGCATTTGGGAGGCTGAGACAGGAGGATCCAGGTTCGTGGCCAGCCTCAGCTACTTAGTGAGGTCCTCTGTAACTTAGTAACTTAGTGAGACCCTGTTTCAAAATAAAGAATAAAAAATAGGGCTGGGGGTATAGCTCGGAGGTAGCATGCCCCTGAGTTCAATCCCCAGTACTGCAAAAAAAAACAAAAAACAAAAAAACAAAAACAAAACAATGTTAACAAAGCCACACTGGGTGAAACCCATTTCCTCGTTTGTATGTGTATGTGTTTAGTTATTTATTTTTTATTTGGGGGGTGGGGTATTGGAGGTTGAATCCAGAGGCATTCTATGTCTGTACTCCCAAACCTATTTCATTTTTATGTTTGAAATAGGATCTTGCTAATATGCTGAGGAACCTCACCAAGTTCCTGAGGCTGACCTTGAACCTATGATCCTTCTGTCTCAAGATCCCAACAACTGGGATTGCAGGCATGTGCCATTACATATATCTGGCTTTTTATTATTTTTTTTTATTATCTCCCTTTGCTCTCTGAACAGAAGATAACCTGTGGATACACGTTAGAAATATTATTTCTTTGAGCAAATAAAATGAATTACTATGCTGAACCCTATCGTGCTGAGCTTTGTGTTACACAGCTTTCCATTGCTATGGCAAAATGCATGAGACAATCAACTTAAAAGCAGAAAGGTTTATTTTCAATCACAGTTTTAGAGGTTGTGTTTCATGTTTCCTTAGCTCTGTTGCCTTTGAGCCTGTGTTAAGGCAGAATTCCATGGTAGGTTGCATGGTGGAGAAGGGCAGCTTCTCGCCACACATTGGAAGTGCAGAAGAGAGAGAGAGAGAGAGACCCCAATACCCTCTTCAAGAGCACACCCCCAATTACCCAAGGTCCCTTCATTAAGACTTATCTCCTAAGGGTTCTGCTACCTCCTAATAGCACCACAGGCTGGTGACCAGGTCTCTACCACATGACCCTTGTGGGCACATTTAAAATCCAAGCTACAGCCGACTTTCAGTTTCAATAATGGAACTACTACTAATTTGAGAATTTGTTTTTAATTCACTGATTTTTTTAATTAATTATTTTTCATTCGTGCATCAGTCTCACATACTAATACAGTTCAAAGTGATAGAGACATACATGCACAGAGCACTTGGTGAGCTTTTCCCTCCCCCCCCCACCCCGAGCTCTCTCCCCACTCCTTCCCCTTCTGCGTACATGATAATGAGATTGCCATTAGTAACTTCACCTATGTACGTTAACACCAGTTCAGGTGCTTCCTTCCTTAATTCTCTCTCAGCCCTATCACCAAATTCCCCAAGACCCTCTCCCTAGCTCCACTGGGGTTTCTCTTCCATTTTCTAAAGCTCCTCTTGTATCCCAATTGCTCCCTAGTTTCCACTTATGAGAGAATACATATGACATTTCACTTTCTGTGACTGGATAACCTCATTTAACACGATGTTCTCCAGGTCCATGCATTTTCCTGCAAATGACATAATTTTGTTCTTTATTGCTGAGTAGAATTCCATTGTGTGTATACCCCGTAATTGTGTAATCCATGCTTATGTCGATGGACACCTAGGCTGGTTCCATAATTTGGCTACTCTTAATTTACTAAATTTAACAACTTCCTTTTTATTATATGGAATCAGTAATCTTTGACTTTTTCAAAATTAAGGCATGCTATTCATACAAATTCAGCTTCCATAGTGCTATATAGTTCTTGAGTTGTGATAAATGCATGTAAAAAGGTAAGCGCTATCACAATCAAGCCATAGAATACTTTCACCACACCAAAACACCCTCTTTCTGTATGGTAAGCTTCTTCTTAATCCTCAAGTCTTTGGCACCTACTGATCTGGTCTTTTTTCCATTTCTGTCATTTTGCATTTTACAGGATACATATGTATTTGAGATTCATCTTGCTGTGTTTCGATAGTTCAATCCTTTGTGTGCATGGGTGTGGTACTGGGATTGAACCTAGGGGCATTCTACCTCTGAACTCTGCCACCAACCCTATTCTATATACATATTTAATATAATATATTCATATTATATTAATACAATATAAATATACTATTTTGAAACAGGGTCTTACTAACTTGCAGAGGGCCTCACTTAGTTGCCAAGAGGCTGGCTGAGAATCTGCAATCCTCTGGTCTCAGCCTCCCAAGTACCGGAATTATTGACATGCACCACCAAGCTCGACATTTACCCCCTTTTTTGTTGCTGAGTAATATTTCAATGTAAAGAACCATACTCATTACGGCATTGTGGATTTGAGAGTCTTCAGATTTCAAATGCATATCTTAAAACTCTTTTGAGCTAAGGGGCATTTTATATGAAACATTCACTCCTCAAAAGAAGCCTGGGCTTCTCAACATTCTTCGTCTGACATCTAAAAATTGAGTCAGCACTCCAACTGGCCTGCAGTATTAGGGTAGCATATTGTTCCTGCAGGCAACTTAACATGTACACATCATTTGCTTTGGCTTGGTTAACTCAGAGTATGACAGTCAGCTGGTTTTCAAAAATGCCCATAAAATCTAAAGTCTGTAACTCTCAAGGCAGGAACAAAAACAGGGTGACTACAGTTGATGGAACTCATTGACTAATGATTTATATTTTTAGAGAACTTAAGGAAACGGAAATACTGGCGCTGGATCAGGAAGAGTAGAATACTATAATATTGCACATTCTGAATAATCTAACTTTCACACTTGAGTCTTGGGCAGATATACTAACTTCCACTTCTTGCTCTGTGTCTTTATGTAGATAAGCAATAACTTATCCTCCCCTGTCAGTTGCAAGGAATTCTCTTTCTTGTGTCTCAGATCATTGGAGTTGGGATGTCCCAATTTGGGGCAGGCTCCAGTAGGATATGGTATTATTTTGGAAGTTGAAGAAACCATGAAGAAATATAGTATATGTCTAGGACTAGCTTAGTGGGAAACTTTTATAACAAATCCCCCTCTTTCAGAATCCTAGGATCCTCTTTTCATTTTCTCCATACAGACCTGCAGAAAACAAAAGACCTTTATATCCTGTGTCCAACTGTGATGACAAATGTTCTATGCCATGATGACACTATTCTAATTCCATTTCTAATGTTATGATTAATCAGGAATTGAAGACAGACTTCCAAGCTTGGTTTGAAAGGCGAGCATGTGAATCTGTCTCTCACATTTGCCTCTTTCGCTGTCTAATATTGAAAATTTCAAAACCTGTAACATACACAGGAACTGCTTGTAAGAGTGATTAATATGATGTATTTGTCTGGAGCTGGAAACGCCAAATCAGAAATTGCTGTGACTTTATCATTAAGCTGCATTTTTCTCCTTTTTTTTTTTGATAAGCTACTTATCTGTATTTTGAAGAACCTATTTATATATATGGTTCTAAAATTAAAATAAATTATACTTGTTAAGCATGTGTATCTGTGATTATGATGTACTTCATTAAAATTAGTTTTATATTAGAAATGAGTCTTTAGAATAAATATAAAGAAAAGATACTTTCATAGGCTCTATATTCCAAATGCTTGCATTAAAATAAGCCATAAAATAATAGAATTCTTGTGTAAATATCATTTTATATTAATAACCATGTGTATTTATGAAGATTTAAATTATTTAAAAAAAACTATAATATGTTTTAAAGTTATGTCAAGTATTTGCATTTGCTTAACCTCATAAAGAGTAACCACTATCTGTGTTACAGAAGAGAAAATAAACAATATTTAGTCCTTTAAACCAAAATGTTGTTTTCAGAGAGGAAGCACTTGATCACATATTCCATATTCTCTGGAAAAGATAAGAAAGCAACTTCCTCTAGAGAATGGATGGAAATCTTTCTCTCTTTCTTTCTTTTCTTTTTTTTTCCCTTAAACAATTTCATTCTTTGACAATGAAAGCTATCAGGATGGTGTGATTTTTTTCGCCCTATAAATGTGTCCTTTGGGGGCATAGACATAGAATTGAAATAACTTAATGCTTATGTAGATCAGTAGTTCTCAAATCTTAGAATGCATACTGCTTACCTGGAATCACTGATACAACAAATCCCGTGAAGCACCAGCCACAGGATGTCCAGTGCTACAAGCATGGATGAGCTCTGGTTTTGCATTCCTAACGAGTTCCTGAGCTATGCTATGTGTCCAAGACCACACGTGGACAATTTTGTGATTCAGGTGCTTGTCAGTTCTGCAAGCTAAGCTCAGTTTTTTGAGCCATGATACTCTTGTATTGAAATAATCGATTCCTGAAACCATTCTGTGGCTGGATGGTTGGGTGTCCCGCAAATTCACATGTTGAAACCTAATCCACAATTTTATGATACTTGTAGGTGAGGCCTATAAGGGTGAAAACTTTATTAAGGGATTTTTTACATACAAAAAAAATAAAATGACATGTATCTAGAAACTGAAGAGATGTCATATTATGACCTTTATCTGCTGGCACTTGATCTTGAATCTCCCCCCCTCAGAACTGTTAAGCATAAGTATTCATTACTTAAGCCACTAAATTCACGGTGATTTGTTAGAGGAACCCAAACTAGGACGTGTCTCTTTGAACTGTGAAAGTCTTAAGAGCAGGTGTTGTTTGCTACAAACTCAGCACAAACCACACACTTTTAAATACAATTGTTGAATGATTGTAAGTAGCACCAAAATAACTTTGAAGGAAGAGGATTCAAGGAACAATGAGTCTTGGGAATATTACCTTAATAAATTTCAATGAATGGATGATTAAAGTGGAACACATTTGTTTGTGAATAACATATATGTTATAATGAAGAAAGGCCTTACCTCAAAAGTTTAGGGAAAAATAGAAGCAAGATCATTAAGGTTGTGTTGGGAATGATGATGCTTATGTGCAAACAATGCATAAGTCATTAATGTCTTTTAGAAGTGAATTTTATCAACTTAGTTAATTTCATAGAATGATCTAAATTGTTTTCCTTTTCCTCTTGATCAGTTACCTGATTGTGTGTGTTCTGAAGGCTCAATAAAATCATACATTAATATTAAATTCTAGCTTATATTAACATGCTATATAAATAAGCACATAGAACACATCATCACAAATTTACTATAAAACAATTCATATCACTGATATATCAATTTCAATAGCAAAAAGTTATTAACAGAAAACAGAGTAGAAAATGTCATTCTGAACCTAACAGAAGACTGGGTTGATAGTAATGGGATTTGGAGAGGCAGAAAAATTAAAAAAAAAAAAACAAAAAAACAATGTTCAGATCTGAAGACCTCATTAAATTATGTAGAGCAAGAAATTTAGGGAAAAAATTCATCTTCCATGGGACTTTTTGGATCATCATATATAAAAGGGGTGGAATAAAAACTATACATTCCCTGTGTAGTAGTAAGTTTGTTCTTTTGCCTTCCTCCCAGGGTCAGTCATATCTGGAATGGACTAAAACTACTTTGCAAATAGGGAGAAATATACACTGCTAACACCTGCAATATTGCTCTTTTTACAATAGAGCTTCGGCGTTCTGGTATGTACAGAGAAGAAGGAGTAAAGTGGGTCTCTTAATTATACTTGGTAAAGCCATTTGACTTTTTTAGATGGTAGTGTGGCTCCCTACAAGAAACAAAGAGTTAACCGAGGGAAGGGTCTTCTCCCCAGGCAAGGTATGGGTGGTGCTTTCTGCATCACTGATGCACAACACACTCCTCCATCACAGGTATGTGCGTGCACACACACCAGCACAGCACAACTGCAGGGTCCTGTTTGTAATGCCAGCAGGTTCCACACATCCCGACTTTCATTCCCATTCTGCTGCCTTTCTCTGTATTTCTGCCCAGCATCCTTTTTCCAGCATGGAATACTTTAGGAGATTGTATGTCTGTTCATATTCTCTCACATCCTTCTTTTATACTGTCATCATAACTAATTTTCTAAAAAAATATCTTTTCCTCTCTTCCTTAAAAAAAAAATATGTGATCACTCTTGGACTGTAGAAGGAAGTCCAATGTGGTTAGTGGACTGAAGACACCTGGTGTTATCTCAGATAACTATTTAGATCAGGCATACAGGGTTCTCACCTTTTGTATGTACATGTTTTTACACATGGTTCTTTTTTATCCTCTCTTTTCTCCACACTTTAAGTAGTCTTTGGGAATCTTAAACATTCTTATTCAACTACATAGGAACCATTAGTTATGTAGAAAGCATGAGTAAATACAAAAAAAAAATAATTCTTCATGGTTAAGAGTTTTGCCTCTACCATCCTGTACCTTATCAAGATATATGATAAAAATGCACCAATAAATTTAACAAAAAAGTTTAATAAAATTGAAGTCAATCATGATTTACTTTACTCTGAACTTTTGAAATGTAATCTCTTCCTGTCTTCCTCTTATCATAAATGGTTCTTAAATGCTATGATATTTATCACACAACAATGAATCATTACTATCATATTTATTGTGAGCATTATCATCAAGCACATTTTTCTGTCTCAGGGTTCTTAAGCCAATTAGTGTTAAAATTAAAAATGATTACGAGTTTAATGAGGAGGTGACAGCACTGAAGTGCTCCAGAATTTTCCTGATGTTTCCAAAACTAGGTTTTTCCAGGCCAGAGTAGAAGCAGCTGGGAAGGGCTAGAGGGAAGCAGATTCTGGTAAGCGACTCCCTGGATCTGGAAGTATAAAGTGATTTCTTTTCACCCTTCACTTTGGGAAAGTAAATTCCACAGCACTTGGCAAAGAATCAAGCTTATTATCTCCAAATACCATTTGAAAATAAGTGATCGGCACTGTAGAGTCATGAAATATACACAATTGGAATATTGAGCTTATAATCTATAAGAACGACTTGGAATATATTGCCTCATTATTTTATTTTATAGCTAAAGACATAACTTGCATTATGTTTCAGTGAACAATGAGCATCAAACCCTGACAAAATTACCTCATTTCTTTTTTATGCTTTCTCAATATAGGCAAATGCATTACAAACTCTAATTTATTCTGACCCAGAAATTGCTCTGTGTCATCTTTCTACAGGCCTTTGTGTGCCTGAAACATGAAGTCATTCAGCACAGGAACTTTCCTCTTTTGAATTATTGTTTACATTTCTAAAAATTAAAATAAAGTTAAATTAGCTATCATAGTCAACTTGCAATGTCATATTTTTCAAAAGATAACATGGTCGCCTAGTTAGTATTAATGCCATTCGATAAAGTCTATCAATAAGAAAAACTAATATTAATATTAACAATCAAGTAAGCATTATGAAATAACTCTTCATGCATACATATAGTCATATATATACAAATATATATACATATATGCAATATACATATATATATACATATATGCATATATATGTATGCATATATATATTTGAGAGAGGTACTGAGAATTGAGTCCAGGGACATTCTACCTCTGAACTACATTCACAGTCCTATTTTATTATTTTTATTTTGATAGAGGGTCTTCTAAGTTGCTGAGTGGCTCACTAAATTGCTGAGAGTGTCCTCAAACCTACAATCTTCCTGTCTCAGCCTCCCAAGTATTGGTGTGCACCACCATATTAAAGACAGTACCAGAGAAGAGGTTTCATGAACTTTAGTTTTTAGAACTGGGGAGAGAGAACTGGGAATGGAACCAATCAGAGTATGAGTTTACTTTATTTTCTGCTTCTGTACATGGAACTCTGTTCATGAACTACCCAGCTCCCTCAGTAGAATATTGCATTTAACAGTAGTTAAATGTTCCTTAACATGGAAGAGACCAACCTTTGTGCCTTTTTTATTAAAACACCTTAATGGATGTATTGTTGAGCAGAGGAAGACATCCACAAAGAGGTATGATTCCATTTGTGAAGTTGGAGTCAGATGGCACCACTCTTTAGAGACAGAAATCAAAACAACAGTCACCAGTGGGGATGAGAGAACTTTTAGAAACTAGAAAGTGTCCCAGGAGAGGTTGTATAGATGTTGGAATTTTTTTTTTATCTGAATCAATAATAGTTAGAAAGGCATGTACACTGGCAAAAATTCGGTGAGATATACACTTCAGATTTGTGACCTCTAGTGTATATATACTATACCTTAAAAATCAAAGTTTCAAAAAGAAGCAAACAAAAGCTGTTTTGTAAATAGCTTATAATATCCCCTACTCCAAACATACAAAACAGTGGCTAGAATGCCAATTGCTAGAGCCTGAAGCTAAGGCATCTGTCAGCTTCCTCTATTTCTCTTGAATAATTCTGTTCCTTTTCATGTCTTCTATGTGGCCCAACAAAAAATGGCACATCGCTTCCCACTGTGTCCTTAAATTATGCTTCTATGGATCCTGGATTTCTGAGAGCTAGACTGAGGGCATTCTCCCACTAAGATAGAGTAATAACAATCTTTTTTCCCATTGCACAAAATATTTAATAGGTGGCATTTTCTTCATTTGATATTTTTCCTCTTGTAAAAAATTCTCTTAAATCTCTGTTATTTACTCTCACCATTCTTTCTTTGAGCTTTTACCTCAAATGAAATTGGTGAGCAAAGAGCAAATTTCTAGAAGAGAAGAACATATAAACTATAGGTCATGTAGAGTTTAAAAGCTCTTTTTTTTAACATGTTATTCATATATGAATGGCTGCCAGAATATGGTATAGTTCAGAATATCAACAGTCCAAAGTGCTTTACAAAACATGCGATGCTCTAAGAGTATTTTGGGATCCAGTTCCAGATGAATCTGAGTAGATTGAGAATTTCTGCCCTAAGAAATAGTTGTACTCAGTAATGCCAAAAGAGGAACTAAATCCATTTTGTATTTTACTTATTATTTACTTTTTGTGTGTGGTACTAGGGATTGAATCCAAAAACATTCTATCTCCGAGCTACATCCCCTACCATTTTTATTTTTTTATTTTAAAACAAACAGTGTCTCACTAAGTTGTGGAGGGTATTGCTAAGTTGCAGAGGCCATCCTTGAACTTGCAATCCTCCTCTTTCAGCCTCTCAAGTACTGGTATTACAGGCATGTGACACCACACCTAGTCCATATTTAAGACCCAAAGCAGAAATATATATATATATTTTTTTTTTCCAAGAATGATTAACCCCCCACTTCTCTACAGACCCATCAAATATGGCATTCCTGGCTTGTACCTTTGTTTTGAGAGTTGCCTGGCTTAGATTATTTTGGTTGCTAATAACACAATACAGAAAGTCACATAAGTTATAAAGAATCTAGGTTATTTTAGCTCACAGTTCTGGTCTAGGATCAAAGAGCCACATCATATTTTAGGTCATAATTTGGCCCAAGATCAAGGGACTATAACTGGTGATGATCTTCTTGTTGGCAATGTCCTGAGGAGGTGTAAGACATCATATGAGGAGAGAACGAGAGTACACATGGATGCCTGTATCTTCTCTCTCTTTCATCCTTTTTTTTTTTATAATGATACTGGGGATTGAACCCAGGGGCATTCTACCTGAATTACATCCCCACCCTTATTTTAACTTTTATTTTGAAGTAGGGCCTTACTAAGTTGCTGAGGCTGGCTTCCAAACTGCAGTCCTCCCGTCTCAGCTTTCCCAATTATAAGATTGCACTACCATGCCCAGCTCTCTGTCTTCTTATAAAGCCAGAAGGATGCAATCATGGGCCCTCCTCCTTGATGACCTGATCCTAATCACCTCTCAAAGGCCCACTTCTAAGTGGCACTGTCACATTTTTTCCGCCCTCTTAATACTTCATAAAGGGGTTAAATTCCAACACATGAACCTCAGGAGGACGCAGATTATATCCAAAACATAGCAGAGTCTCCTCCAAATCCTTCTGCAGGCCTAGATAAGGTGAATGGGATAAAAGAGAGCAAAAGAAAGTGGCTGAGATTTTTTTTTAACATTAAACTTTCAAAAAAAATTTAACCATTTATTATTGTAAAGCAGTTACATACCATTTTATTTTATAGGCCAGGAAATGAATATCAAGAATAATTAAACAAAGTATATGCATATCTAGATTAAATTTCCCTCATGCAAAATACATGGGCCAGAATTATTACAGAATTTGGATTTTTTTTTCCAATTTGGGGATATTTGTGTATACATAAGGGGATAGTTTAGGGATGGAAGTCTGAACATGAAGTTCATTTGTTTCATATACAACTTATGCATATACTTGCCCTGAAGGTAAGTGTTTTGACTGTGATCTGTCTCAAGAGGACTGGTGTGGAATCTTTCACTTGTAGTATAAGGTTTGCACTTAGAAAGTCTCAGATTCTGGATTTTTAGTTTAGGGATTACCAAGCTTTATTTCATTTGGAGCCAAAGCTACAGCTCAAATCTAAAAATTTAATCATGGCACCAAGATTTCCAGTCCATTACCTTGAAAA
Organism: Graphiurus murinus; assembly: GCA_004027655.1. Classification (NCBI taxonomy): domain Eukaryota; kingdom Metazoa; phylum Chordata; class Mammalia; order Rodentia; family Gliridae; genus Graphiurus; species Graphiurus murinus. Next base: position 20,169 of record PVLC010001726.1, on the reverse strand, counting down.
GAAAAAAACAAAAGAATGTTGAACAATGTCTGTTCAATGCTTCAAACACATTGCATAAGACTAACAGTTACCTCCTGCCATGAATTCTGAGACCTTAAGTAATTACTTAGCATATATGTTTTTTAATGATTTTGCCAAAAGAATTTAAATCCCAGTGTTCTGGAGTTCCAATAGACCTGGGTATATATGCCTTATCTGAATCTAAGGGACACAAGTCACTGCTTACCTACTACCAACATAGGATCAAGTGCTTCAGGTATCACATTCGGAGCGCTCATTAGGTTTGAAGTGATTAGGTAGAGGAAAATAGACATTAAAACAAAAAGAAAAGAGAAACAAAATATGAGCCACTACTAACCCTTGGGGATTAGCTCATGGTTCTGATGGTCTTGAGAGGACTAGGGCTACTTACTGGAGGGGGAGAAAATTCACCTTGGTGTGTCATTTAGATGATAAGAAAAAAAAAAAAAAACCCAAAAAGCAGATAATTAAAAATCCAAAGCTTGCTGTTCACAAACAGAGCCCTGAGATTCTGAAAAGTACTTTTAATTTTGGGTCCAGGTAAGTGAAAATTCAGATGAAAGGTCTATGTTGAAGTAACTTCAAAGTGGCAGTCTTCTCTTTTGAGGAGAAACATGGTTATCAAATCCCCTTGTTGATAATATCAGCATTGGCTGAGCCTGAGTCTTTGGTGTTATCAGATCATTTGTCTGCCTTCTAAGAGGCTAGGTTGGCCCATGTATCTTGACTCCCAATGTTCCACATCAGTATCTCATTTTTCTATCTAAGGATAGGAAGAAAAGGGAATTTATTAAATGATAATGCCATCACAGCCAACTGAAGCCCTTGCAATCCAGACATGGATTTGGCTGATGAAGATACCCAAGTCAAGCTATGGTCCTGAAGACACAACTGTCATGCTGGGCTAGCTCAGGTTTTATTTCATAGGATCAAAAGTTTGCATTAAATTTGGTAAATGTCACTTAGACATTGAAGTTAGATATCTAAGATTTCTGTATCTTTTTCTCCCCATGGAGACTCACTAAGAAAACTTTTCAACATTAGTTTTTCTTCTTTCAGTGATTTCAAAATTCCAACCACATATTCTCCCTAGTGCTCATGATGCAAAAGCAAAGCAGACTCTGAAAGAAACAGAAAGCTGAGATGTGATTATTACCCTGAAGTTCACTTTACAGAAGTATGGACTTCCAGAGAAGCTGTACATGGTCCTTCCTGGGAAAATGAATACATACACTCACATGCCGACTGCATTGCCACATATGGGGCAAACCCTTTCTAGTGGAGCAGGGCAGTAGATAAGCAGGATCGTGAATCAGCTTGCTTGGCTCAAAACCCAGTTTTAGCACCTGCCATCCAAGAAACCTTGGTTGTTTGCCTTAACTGCTCAATGATGTTTCCTCCAGGTTACAAATGAGTCTAAAAATAAGAGCTGTCTTATTGCATTGCTTTTAGGTTTAGGGAAGGGAATGGGTAATCTAATTTCATTTAACCTAGTACTACAGCATATGCTAGCCCTTAGAAACTGACAGCTACCCTTATTTAATCCTGTAAAGATACCAAGGACTAGTCAGGCATGGTGGCGCACACTTGTAATCCCAGTACTTGGTAGGCTGACACAGGAGGATTCAGCCTCAGCAACTTAGCAAGGCCCTCTGCAACTTAGTGAGACCCTGTTTCAAAACATAAAATAAAGAAGAGCTTGGAATATAGTTAGAAATAGAATGCCCCTGGGTTCAATTTCCAGCAACACACACACACACAACACACACACAACACACACACACACACACACACACACACACACACACACACACACACACACACACCAAAAACAAAAACAAAAACAAACACACAAAAAAACTCTCTAGGACTTTATTACTATTTCTCTTAAGAGAAAGACAGGAGGCTCAGCCAACTTTCTCATGTGACTCTGTAAGGCCTTGGATCTGGAATGATAAGCAAAGGACAGGAGAGTGAGTACTCTAAACATGATAGTTCATGGTCATCTTGGACGTTAAACAAGTATCACATATACAAACAGAAGCTGCTACTGTGATGATGTGACTCTGAGAACTTTTAAGGAGCTAGAGCAAGCTGCAAGGGTATAGGAGGATTCCTCCTGAGAGTAGGGATGCTGCCCTTGAATCCTCCCCCTCTACCCATCACCTCAAATCACAATGCCAGCGCACAGCACCAGGGGAGCTGAGGCTAATCTTCAACTCCAGTCTCAGTTCTTCTCTCATGATGCCAGTTTCATGGTTATCTCTCCAGAAAATGATAATACTGAGCTTTGAAAACCCATTCTCTACAGCACAGAGCATCCTTTGCTCCCCCAATGCCTGGCGCTGGCTTCCCCAGCACAGGGACTGCACAACACATGAGCATGAGGAGGCGTTTATGAATCCCTTTCTCATTAGCAAGCTGAGGCTTTAAACTGCAAATAGACATGGTTTATCCTATTACATTGGCCATTCTATGTGTACATTTTTAAATACTTTTATTAGTGCATTATCATCTTATAGTCTCACATAACAACGTAGTTCTCTTAGCGATAGTGACCTACATGCACACAGAACTTGGTGGGCTTTCCCTCAGCTCCCTCCCACACCCCCTCCCCCATGCAGGACATTCAGTTTGGCATTGATATTCTTACATATGTACAGAATGTCCATGGAAGTGTTCCTTTCACTAATTCTGTCTGCACCCTTCTCCCTTGGACCACCTCCCTGGCTCCACTGGGGTTTCTCCTCCAGCTGGAAACCCATCGGGATCTGGGCTTTTCTTTGATGGCAGAATTTTTATTGCTGTTTCTATTTCTTTGATTGCTATTGGTTGGTTTAGATTTTCTATATCCTCTGGGTTTAATTTAGGTATGTTGTATGTGTTTAGAAATCTGTTGATTTCTTTCATGGTTTCCAGTTTATAGGAATATAAGTTTTCAAAATAGTGTCTGATGATCCTCTAAATTTCCCCATTGTCTATGGTGATGTCTCTTTTTTTCATTTCTGATTTAAAGCCATGGTGCTGGCAGTCGCCAGCTCTGGTGCTGCCTGGCTAAGATAGTACCATCGCTGTCAGGCTCCATTCTCCAGGTGAGAACGTGGAGAATGTGGAGAACGTAGAGAGCTTTTACAATCCTCTGCTCTTTTTTCTAGCTTTGGTTCTGGTTCTTTTCAACTTTCACTTTTTTGTTGAGCTTTTTGCTGCTTTTCCACAGTGTTCATTGGCTTCTTTGCTGGGAGTCTCTGGAAGCCACAGTGCCAGCAGACCCTGTGAGGTTAAGCAAGATGGCACTATGCAGGTACCCCCAACCTCAGCCATTCCCCAGGGGAGATTTTCAGGATATTTTGCTGTCTTCTGTTCTGTCTTCTGGCTTTGTTTCTGCCTCCTTTCAGTGTTTTGTTGCTTTGTTCAACTTTTTGCTGCTTTTTTTCTCTCATCAAGGTGCTGCCTTCATGATGATTCAGTTTTAAGTGTCAGCATGACTGAGATGTGCTGCTCTCCTCAAGTCACCATCTTCCTGCAAGTCAATCTTCTTTCTAAACTTTTATTCTTCTCCAGCAAAACCATCTGTGCCTAGACTTTCCTTTGTTAACATATTTTTAATTACAAATTCAATTTCTTTCATGGATATAAGATCATTTAATGATCTATTTCTTAATGAATATGTTTCAAGGAATCAATTTCATCTAATTATTGAAAATTTAGTCATACTTTTTTATTGCAATATTTCTGTTTATCCTAAATATTTGTGGGTTATGTTGTTCTGATCAATTCACATACTTAGACAAGCTCCATATTACTAAATTTTGGATCTGTGAGCATTTTGGCACCCCTGGTTTCTGCAAGCATCCTTCTGAGCCTACTATATGTCTCTGCTTGTCTTCTAGGGGTCGAGAAAATTGACCTGTTCCACTTGGTCAGCTAGAATGGATTTTCATCAGTCCCATTATGTTGATAACGTTGGTCATCTTCCTCCCTAGAATCAGTAGATTTTTCCCATAGTGGGAATAGGGAACCCTGTTTTGTGAGCTTTCATGACCTTCCTGCATCAGCTGTCATTTCTCTCCTGAAATCTACAGCCAGAGACCAATTCGTCAGCTCTTCTAATATTTGTAGATTTCCCGAAGGATGATGTGGGCATTGACAGATGACCTATCTGCAGCACCAAGGGGCTGCATCCTGTCTTATCAGGATTTCCTCAGTCTCCACAATTTTCCAACCACCTTCTCTAAGCTTTTTTTTATTATAATCAGTTACATCTTTATTTGTTTTGGTACTGAGATTGAAACTAGAGGCATTTTACCTCCGAGACACACCCCCAGCCCTATTTGTTTGAAACAGGGTCTTGCCAGGTCAATAGGTCTCATTACTTACTAAGGCTGTCCTCAAATCATTGATTCTCCTGTCTCAGCCTCCCGAGTTCTGTGATTACAGGTATGTGCCACCATGCCCAGCTCAGTTGCATCCTTTCCAGATAAACCAATGTTCTCATATTATCTCATTTATTCCTGCTGACAGCAGACTCTTCTTTGATTTGCAGTAAATTGGTTTTCTTCTAAATTTGGTGCTCAAGTGCCTTTTAGAAAAAAATAAGAACTTGTGGGGTATGCTGTTGCAAACCTATAATCCAAATACTTGGGAGCCTGAGACAGGAGGATCATAAGTTGGAGGCCAGACTGAGAAATTCTTAGCAACCTAGTGAGACCCTGTTTCTAAACAAAAAAATAAAAAAGGGCTGGAGATGTAGCTCAGAGATAGAATGCCTCTAGGTTCAATCCCCAGTATCACACACACACACACACACACACACACACACACACACACACACACATATTTTATTAAGTATTATTTCTACTCATGTAGAGTGTGTTCAATGTGCTTATAAATCATTTGATAGCATATATGCATATAAAACAACTTCATTTAATGCAGTTATAATTTTCATATATATAGACCAAATTATAAACTGTTTAATATGCCCTTACAGCTACACTAAAGGGGTATTCTATTATTGGGGTACCAAATGCTTAATTATAATATTTCTAAGGAATAATAACCAAGGATACCATTATTGTGATAAACCAATTTAACTCATTATTCTTCAAATAAAGAATATATAGTTTCCCCAAGATAGTAATTTAATAAGAATTAGCTGTTAGTTAAAATACTATGATCACATCCTAAACACAAATTTCTGAAAATTGCACTGTTTAAATTATTAGTGAGATCTAATTTTTTATTAAAAGAAAAACAGTCAACAGTGTTATGACCTAATTCTGGGTATTGTATTGCAGTATTTACAGTGCTGACAAAGTACAAAGTTTGAGTATTGCAATCACAACTGTATTTTCCATAATTTAAATATGCAACTAATGTATCAGAAAGCCTAGATACCAAACCCAGGTTAAAAAAAGTAAACAACTTAATTAGGGACTAGTGATATCGTATAATTGTCATATAAACACCATCCTGACAATTGTTGACTTTTATCAGTTAGACTACAAGAAAAAAACTAAGTAGCAAATCCTCCTGATTAATTGGGTTAGTTCCCTGTTTGCATAAGTGAAGGGAAGCAATCTTATTGCTTACATTTGAGAAGAAAATTGAATTTATTCAATAACCTAACGTAGGCATCGGAGTGAGCCAATAGTTTCTGGATTTGTATTTCAGCTTTTTTATTCCATTTCAAATGAGGGAAATTTGCAGGAGGTGTTGCATCACAGAATGTCATAAAATGAGGTTGAAAAATATGGCTGCAGCAGACAGATGACTGCCTACTCCACGGGCTTGCATGCTTCTTCCTGCCTGATAGGACCCATCACGGTTCGAGGATCTAGCATTTCCTTAGGGTGTGTGTGTCTTTCATTCAAATTTACTCTTTTGGATGTGTTGCAGGAGACTTGGTCCTTGAAGATCAAGAGACAGAGGCCAGAGCAGGATAAAGCAGGTTTCTTTATTCACAGGTGAAGTCCCTTAACAAGCAAATATCTGAATCTGAGCTCCAAGCCCAGAACATGCAAGTTCTTTTATACAATTGTTAACTTAATTTTTGGAAGGGAGAGTGAGTGGAAAATTTGTATCTAGTGAAAGCAAGATGCAGAAGTGGACCAGCAGTTAGTCTGCATATCCATTCTCTTTTCTCTAGCAGTTTTATACCTTATCATGATGGACTTTGCTGACTTATCTTGTGGTTGTAGCTGTCCAGAGATGCCCTGCTTGGTACTTCAGAGGGGCCAGTAAGGAAAGTTTTAATCCTCTATTTTGTCCCTAGGTTTTTAGTCAGGAGTCGTCTTTAAGGACATAGCCAGACTCCTGCCTCAAATGTAATGCTATTTCTAAGATATACTCACTTGCTATTACGTGTAGCTATGTATGTGGACCAATCTAAAAAGAAAGGTAAGGGGAGATGGCAGGAAGGACCTTCTAACTTCGACTTTGTTTCCTTGACTATAGGAACTAATACTCCGACTTTGTCTTCTTGTTCTGCCAGTTAAGATTTTTACAGTCAACTTTTGGTTTTGTCGATTTTTTTCTATTGCTTTTTCTAAACTCTCATTATTTCTGTTTCTTTATTACCACCTTACTGTGTGTGTGTGTGTGTGTGTGTGTGTGTGTGTGGTACTGGGGATTGAATCCAGAGGCATTCTACCTTTGAGCTATATCCCCAGCCCAATTTTATTTTTTATGTTGAAACAGAGTCTCACTAAGTTGCCAAGCCTGGTCTGAAACCTGCAATCCTCCTGTCTCAGCCTTCCAAGTACTGGGATTACAGTTATGCAACACCACACCTGGCTATAACCTTACTTCTTGCTTTGATTTTAAGTTACTCTACTTTTTCTTAGATTTTTTAACATAAAAATATACATTGATTTGCCATTGTGTTTTTTGTTGTTGTTTTTCTTTGTTTGTTGCTATTATTTTGGTTTTATTATTTACAGGTCTCAGTTGTCCTGCAAGTTCTGATTTTGTTGTAGCGCATAAGTTCTGGAATATTGGACTTTCATTCATTCCCAAACAATGTTCCAATTTTCTTTTCAATTTCTTCTTTGAACCATTGTCTATTTGGGAATGTGGTATATAATTTTAACAGATCTGAATCTGGCCATCTTTTTTTGTTATTGGTTCTTAATTCTGTTTTTTAATCAGAATGCATACTTTGCATGAGTTTAATATATTAACATTATTGAAGCTTCTTGTGTGGAATCACATAAAATTGATCCTGGAGAATGTTCTACTTAAACTGCTCTCTTTGGATGGTGTGGTATATATGGAGATTTCTGTTAGGTCCAGCTGATTAATAGGTCATTCCAATCTTTCACTTTTTCTTGATCTTTTGAATAACTGTCTTTTGAATTTCTACTTTGAATAATTCCACTACTGAGAGTGGGAACTGAACTCTAAGTCATATTGTTGGATTATATATACTGTGGCTCTGTCTTGGGTGCATTTCTTTCTATAATTTTTATACTCTTTGTTTTTTGCTTGTTTGTTTGTCTATTATCTATTTATTAGTAATGATGATTAAATCCAGAGGGATTCTGCCTCTGAGCTATATCCCTAGTCCTCCTTTATTTTGAAAGAGGGTCTCACTAAATTGCAGAGGACCTTGCTGAGTTGCTAAGGCTGCCCTCCAACTTGTAATTCTCCTGTCTCAGCCTCCCAACTACTGGGATTGCAGGCACGTAGTACTTCCCCCAGCTTTGCTAGACTTTTGGTAAACTAACCTTTTTTGTGTTATTATTGGCGCATTATCATCTAACACCATAAAGTAAATCATGTCAACATTGACATACATGCACATAGCACCTGGTGCCCCCCCACCTCTCCATATCCCCCTTTCCCATACAGAGTCCTGAGACTGACATTGGAATTTTCACGTATGTATGCATAGTCGATGTTGGTATTTCCAATAATGAACTTCAGTCTTCTCCCTCCCCTTCCCAGAGACTATTTCCCTGGATCCACTGAGGTTTCTCTTCCATTACTGGAGTCCTTCTGCCATCCCAGTTACTGCCAAACTTGCACCTATTAAAGAAAACATATCTCTTCACTTTCTGTGACTGGCTAATCTCACTTGACATATTTTTAATCAATAAAAATGGCCTGATTTGTAGAACAAATATCAAATTAGAATTTAAGGCAGAGGTTGGTGGATTTGGGGGTGACATAGGAATGTGGCAGAGAGAAGTTAAAAAGTTATAAGCCTGTAGATATCTTGAGTGATGTCTACACCACAGTGGAAAGGCACTCTCCAGAATAGCAACCACAACCTGGGGATATTGTGCACTAACTTGTACAAGGACTTGAAAATCCCTTACAGTTGGGAAACTTTTGGACACACTCCCTGATTAGATTTTGTGTAAGAAGCCCCTTGTAAATGATTGTGCCTTTAAGCTGCTTGGACAACAATTTCCAGGCCATTCTACTCCCAGTCACTGCTTGAGCTAACAATATTCCCAAGTCCTTGTGGTTAAAGAGCAAGTTCAGTTTCTTTGTTTGGGCTGGAGCACTGCATGCCTGGGAGTCCTCTGGGAGATCTTTTAACAACAGCACAGCTCTTGCCTCTAGCTGTACAATCTACTCTCTTTTCTCTTCCTTTCAGTCTTATGTGTGTACCAGCTGTGTTTCTACAGTGAAAACCACAAGTACCTCCTCAGGAGGCTCAATGGGAACCCATTGATCCTGAGCACAGTGCTATGGGCGAGTAGTCATTTGCATTTGGCTCTTTGGCTTTTGACTTTAGCTGTAGGCACTGCAGACTTGTGTGGGCACTGGTAAATTCCCAGTTAGTGGTGTTTGGTCCAAGTAGTATAGAAATGATTGTGAGAATGATATAAAACATGCCGAGGTCAGATAAAATCGATTCATGTAGCATAAAAAAAGAAAGAAAACCAACCTTCCAAATGGACAAATGTTTTTGAACCCAAAAGCCTTTCTCTAATAAGCAGACTAACAAAAACATATAAATGTGTGTGTGTTTATACATATAATCATACACGAATTGTAATGCTGCTGGTCCCTGTACCACCTTCAGAGAACAAATGCTATGACTAGTTAGTATCCAGTGACCACTGCAGGTTCACAAGATAATTGAATGAATGAAATATGTAAAATAAGTGCTAAAACAGATATTGGATTTCAGTGCAATTATAGAAATACCCTCTGTAAGAAACATAAGATCTTTTCTTCAAACTAAAAATAAAGACATCTCCACTTTGTATTAACTTTTACATTATTACGTCTTGTGTAGTCTGACTCTCAGGATCTTGAAACTCTCAGCCCAGAGTTCTATAACCTGATGAGGCTAAAAATTAATCATCATTGGTTTAAACTAGCCAATTGCAGATGCATGAACCCAAGCCCTCATCAATCATGTCTAGAGGCAAGTTGGGTCAGGGATAAAACCAGAGTGGGATTCCTGCTCTGGGTGTTTTATTTACCAGATCCCTCTCTGCCCTGCCCTGCTGCGTCAGGCACCTTTTTTCAAAAGTAAAATTTTGCCTTGTTGAATAACTTTTGAGTGTTTATTTCTATCACCAACTCTCATTTTCCCATCCCTTCTTATTAAAATGTTAGCGAATGAAACCTTGATTCTAAAGAGTTGGTTATTTCCAACAGTGTCAAACATAAATTTAAAAGAAGAGTTTCTTAAATTTTAGGATTAAGGTCTACTTTCTTGCTGACTTAAGTTGAAGAGCGATACCCTTCTGGAGCCTACACAGAACTACCAAGGCTGACACAAAGAACATAAAGGAGTACGCCTACCCATCCAAGACCTACCAGCCTCTGCAGGAAGCTCATCACCAGTGTCTGGGCTTCTCCTCACCCTCAGTGTTCTCCATCTTCCTATATTGATGGCTTTGAGATGAAGTAGGTACGGGAAGGAATTTATCACAACACAGGGGATAGACTATTGCTTTATTCAAAACATTTTAAAAATAAATACAATAAATCAGGGCTCCCCCCCAACCCTCGAGTATTAAATACAGATGTACTGTATGACTATGAAATTTTTGATTAAATTGTTTTCCAGCAGTCTGTCTCTTTAATTAAATAAAGCCTGCTTGGTATTAATCAAGGCACAAAGAATTTATACCCCAAATCCAGATTAATTAAAAGCCTGGGAGCTTGAAAAACAGACTGTGTATGAAGACAAGAATAAATCAATCCGAACATGATATTTATGAATATGGACTGTTTGTGAACAAAATAATTTAGACTGAGTAATATATGTCAGATATAGGATAGGATTATTTTATATTATAGAATGTATTTAAATGCAAATTTGAACCTACATTTTGGATTAAGGTTTCTATTTTTAGCATTTATTGTTCATTATAGGGTGACGATAGCTCTTCATGGTTAATCCCCCTCAAATCCCCACGCTTTTAACTACCTGTTCTACTGCATCAGAAAAGTGCATCAAATATGGAACCTCTCTCTTGTTGCAGAGTTTGTTTTGATCTTATTTAAAATTACCATTATATCCACTTCTGAAGCATTGTCCAAGTACTTTTTCAAGAGTCACTGAAACTCAGCCACTGTACACAAGGCAAAATTGGCATTCTGATTTATCAGTACCAAATTAAAAAAATAAAAATAAAAATAAAAACTTAGTCCCTTGCTACTTTTTAAAAGAGCAGTGAGGTCATTGTGATTGGTCATCATGAAAAGTAAAAAATGTATACTGCTAAATATAGAAATTTCGTATTCACATATAAGTATATAACATTATACATGTGTATGCACACATATATAATGTATTTATGTATGTAAATGTAGATATATGTATATATACACACGTACATGTATATAATATCTCATCTGATTCGACTAAACCTCTGTAAAGGGGTAAAGCCAAATTTTGAACTAGGGTTTTCTGATTTATTTGGGCTATCATAGTCATATATATCTATCTAGTCATCTATAAGAAAAAAATGTTTTTAGTTCAATTGTTGATCTCAGGCTAAGAGCAAACGTGCATCGAATGTCAGTCTCCCTCTTCATCTCCATTTCCTTTACTTTCTTCTCCTTTTCTTCTTTCTCCTTTTACTCTTCACTGTCTTTCAATCTTTATTATTTTTATTGTTTTTGTCATATTTCATGAAGACAATATTAACATAACTTGCCCTAGAAAATGGAAGGAGGACTTGGATCGAGTGTCATTTCTCATCATCTGGGGATAAAGTAGATTTTTCAGTCAAGACTGTAGGTTTCTACTTAGGTAAGAACGGGAGATTCTTGCTAAACAAAGACTGCAACTATGAACTTCAAGAGCATCAATGAACGCCACAGATATCACAAAGAAAAATATAAAATAATATTCTAAAGTGCTTTTTCTTCTAAAAAAAAAGACTTTTTAATCCAGATAGGCTCGAATGAGTTAGTAAAAATTTTGACCTTTGTCAATAATCACAAACCACTCCGCATGCGCGCGCGCGCGCACACACACACACACACATGCACTCATATATACAGCAAATTTTTGTATTAAGAAAAATAGCAACAACATAGGAAAAAATCATAGTGTTTGAGAGAGATTGACACATGTTAAGTGTTAATATTTTCTCCAATCTAAAAGAGTGCATTGTATTTCAAAAGTATAACAAAAATATAGTATATACACACAAAGGAATTCTATTCAGCCATAAAGAAGAACAAAATTATGTCATTTGCAGGAAAGTGGATGGAACTAGAGTATATTATGCTAAGTGAGATGGGCCAGACTCAGAAGGCCAATAATTGAATGTTTTCTCTCACTTACGGAACCTAGAGAAACATAAGGAACCTTAAAAATACCCGTAGAATGGTGGAAGAGGATTGAAAGAGAAGTTAGGATTGAGGAAGGAAACAGGTGGACTAATACTGTGGCAATATGCAAAGGTAGCATTACCAGTCTCACTAACAGATGAAGACAGAGAAGGAGGAAAGCTGGGTGGGATGGAGGGAAATCTTATAAGAGCTGTGTGCGTGCATGTCTGTATCACACTGAACCTCACTAGGATGTAGAATTGGAATGCACTAATAAAATAATTTATAAAAAATATTCTTGGAAAGACTTCTATTTTGTAGACTTCAATTCATAAGCAATGGGGTTAGGAACAACCCTCCTTGACCCTCTACTGCTTCTTCACCAAGCCTATGACCTACTGTTTCTTTCAGTAACAGAACCTGTGATGTGACTTAACACATGTTTCATTGAGCAGAGGGTATTGTTTCAAGGAATGTGCAACTGCTTTGTCCTGGTAAGAAACACAATTTGTGAGCTGCAAACTGAAAAGACTGTTTGATACCATGTCTCTCTGACTCTCTTTTGGAAGGACATCCTCAGCTGAGAAAATAGTGAAACGTGAATGGGAGATATATTTGTGAGTATTTTTAACACCACCCTAACACTCCCCCAGGCCATTGTTCCCTCTGATAATAAATGCCAATTCTCCCAGCTGGGAAGACAATGGGCACCATTGTCCCTATTTTTACATATCAAATGTGCCTGTTCCTTACCAAAAAATGAGCCACCACAAATTGTTTATCTCTGGAGGCTGGATCAAGGATCTAAAAAGGTTCCTGAAATACAAATAGTCCTGATTTTCTCAGTCCAACTTACTTTGTAAATTTCCCTTTTCTTACTCCAGAAACCATGGTTCATCATTGCATGCTGAAAATATCAGCAAAATTGATGGATGGAAGTTCTGCACCTCCATTCTGCACATTCACAGGTTACAGGAAGCCCAAGTCTCCCACCTCAATGACATTTGTTTTGACATCTGCATGTACCAGCTGGTACTAGTTACTTTGCTTCCTATTACTTGTGATTTTGAATTAGGCTAGTTAATAAGGATGGATGGAAAGCAGGTGTGGTAGTCTCAGAATGGTTATTGGCATGTAATTGCCTCAGGCTATTGTTTTAAGCACTTTACATTTGTACATTGTCCCAGCTGCAGCTGTCAATAGGAACTAAGCTAGCAATGCACAACCATTCCATTTAGGCTATATTTAAAAATCTATACTAATCATGAAAAACCTCCAGGTCTTTTTGTTTGTTTGTTTTTGATAGTACTGAGGATTGAATCCAGGGGCACTCTACTTCTGAGCTACAACCCTTACCCTTCTTTTTTCTTTTCTTTTGTGGTACTGGGATTGAATTCAGGGGCATTGTACCTCTGAGCTATGCTCCTAGCTCTATTTTATTTCTTTTTATTCTTAAACAAGGTTTCACTATGATGTGGGGAGCCGTGCCAAGTTGCGGAGGCTGGCCTTGAATCTGAGATCCTCCTGTCTCAGCCTCCCAAGTACTAGGATTCCAGGTATAAGCCACCACACCCAGATCCCTATCCCTTTTTATAGTTCATTTTGAAACAAGGTTTCACTGTTTTGGTGCACACTGGTCTGGAACCTACAATCCCCTTGTCTTTGCCTCCCAAAGGCTGAAATTACAGGCATGTACCACTGTACCAAGCTCAGATCTTATTTTTTTAGTAGCAGTTAATGTAAAAGTAGAGTTTAAGCTGAGCACAGTGGAGCATACCTGTAATCTCAATTCTTAGGAGGTAAGACAGGAGGATTGTAGGTGTGAAGCTAGCCTCAGGAATTTATGGAGTCCCTCAAAAATTCAGTGAGTCCCTATTTCAGAATAAAAAAAAATAGAGGGTGTATCTCAGAGGTAGAATGCCCCTGGGTTCAATTCCCCAGTATCACAAAAATAAGAAGGAAAAGGAGAAGGAGGAGGAGGAGGAGGAGGAAGAGCTTATAATAACTGAACTGGTGGAAAGAAAACAATCCAATCTTTTCAGAAATCTTAATGATATAACTATATTCATAGGCTACTGCTTACTGGGAACATTAAAATTCTGAAATTGTTTACTACTTTTGTCAAAAGCCTCAAACATAAAATGCAATCAAGATTAAAGTTTATTCTAGAACATCTCTGCTAATATTTTTGAATTATTACATAAAATTCAACTTAACAACAAAACAATGGTGTAGCAAGACCCTCAAAGATCACAAAGGTAAATGTACACTTTTTCTGTGTGTGTGGTACTGAGGGTTGAAGCAGGGGCATCCTGTCTCTGAGCTATACCCCAAGCCCTGTTTTATTTTTTATTTTGAAATAGAATTTGACTAAGTCACCCAGGTTAGCATCCAACCTGCAATCTTTCTGTCTCAGTCTTTCAAATACTGAGATTATAGGTGTGAAACACCATGCCTAGCAAGGTACATATATCTTTCAAGCCAATGTGAACTAGAAAACTGTGTGTAAAAATTGCTGCATCAAATGACCAACATGAACTTCATGCCTGCTGTATATGGTTTGGGAAAAAAAAAATAAAGAATAAAATATTCACAAACTTCGGTTTAAGGTTTGTGAATATTTTGAGAATTCAAATATCTTATCTCATATTTGAAAATATCACAACAGGTAGAAACTGCATTGCTAAAGTGTGCAAAAGGGAATGTTTTGAGATCTTGGTGCCATTGCCTTCCTTTTTATAAGGATCATATTTGAAAACAGAGTTAGGAAAGTCCAGCTTTTAAAATCATTTCATGGCTTCTCTGAACCCAGGACTCAGAAAGAGCATGCTTTTTGCCAGTCCTCCCTGGACATCATTGTAGCTCTCTGCTTCTGCCAAGCCATTATATGCAATTCATATGGAGACCTTTGAATCACAAGTATGGCCTTGAAGGGATTGTGCTGTACCACTTCCCAAGTGTGACTTTTACAAATGAGGTTCCTTGGCTAGATGACCTCGTATTCATCAAAGGCCCCTGTAATCATTTATCAGCCACTAGTATACCTGTCTTCTTTCTTCACTGGCTCCTTTCCCTCACGGTCCCATCTGGGTCGCCAAAATGATATGGGCTGTCTCTTCTTATTGTGTTCCCAACCAGTGTATTTCAATGACTGAAGTCCAAAGACAAATGAAGAGTACAGAAATATAAGCATTTATTTGTAAGTCAAGGAAAGATAGAAAACGAAAATAGCTCCCCCCACCTAAGGGGAGAGGTCGCAAAAGAGAGTAACCATTGAAGTTCTTGGGAGTCTGAGTTTTCATATCTTATTGAGGTCCCCCATTTGCTTTTCAATGATTGGTTATGATTGAGGCTTGGGGACCCAATGTCTTTTGCCCAATTTCAATCCTTAATTTGAATCATTATCTCATGAGTTCTAATCTTCTGAGGACACTAGTCTGCTCATCTGCTCCCATTCTTTTTTGCGCAGGGTGTCCTCAGTATGCAGCACACAGAAGTCATTGGACCTGGTCACTGTAACCCCTATATCTTATTAACTTTCCCTGATTTGTTCTTTACACAGATGGCTTCTTTTAACCCTTTCTGTTCCCAGGTCCTCTGCCCTGCCTCACTAGAAAATAATAAATTTGTAGGGATTCCAATGGTGGTAAAGTGGTAAGGCAGAGAACTCTGGATATGACATAGGTTGGTATTTGTAAAAGCTAAACATTCATAAATACAGTGGATTGGGGCTCTCTGAGTGTGGGTTCAGTCCACCCACTATTTATATATTTGCACCTCTGCAAAAAGGGTAGTTTCCTCTTTAGGCTGTGCATGGGACAATTTCCAATTCTTGCAAAGCAATGGCTGACATATTTGCTTCTGATATTATTCTAATAATTTCTGAAAAAGTGCTGCATGTGTAATTATAAAGTTTGAATTTCTTGGTGCAGATATTATATTAAAGGACTCTTCCACATATATTAAATTTTAAAATAGTAATTATGTATTGCAGAGTGTGGTGACATGCACCTGTAATACCAGTATTTAGGGAGCTCAGATGTGAGAATCTCAAGTTTGAGGTTAATCTCAGAAACCTGGCAAGGCTCTCCCCAATTTAGCAAGACCCTGTTTTCAAATAAAAAAAAAATAAATTAAGGTGGAGGGTCTAGCTCAGTGTTAGAATGAATGTCCTGGGTTCAATTCTCAGCACCAAATTAATTAATTAATTAACTAATTAATTAATTAATGTTGTGAGCAAAGTTTATTTTTGGTAGCAAGAAAAATTATAGTTAAGATACTCTTTCTTTTTATGAAGAAAATCATATGCCAAGTTACTTACACCCATAGACTTTGAAACTTTTAGGCTATTGGACATATTCTTGGGTAATACCTGGATGCTCATGGGAACCACTAAGGTATCAGGTAGGGAACAGAGTTGGGAGGTGTGTAGATCAGGTTCTGAATTTCAGATGCTGTCTTCTATGTGTGTGACCTTGAAAAACTCAGGTAGCTTCTTTGAGTTAGCTAACATATATTGAACCCTTACTGCAAACTAGACGGTTTTACTAAGCTTAACATTTCTCTCATTTAGATTTTACAAAATCCATGAGTCTGATATTATGCTTTTTTCCCCCTATTGTTCTGTACATAAAGGAAATTCAACTGAAATTTAGAGAGGTTAGCATTTAGTCCTGTCACAGAGAGCTATTATCCAGATGTTTGGATGATGGCCACATCATCTGTTTACCTCTGAACTAAGGCACTAGGCAAAGCTCATGCCTCCTAAACCAGAGCTACATTAATTGTCTTTCATATAGAACCCATAAAACTGTATTTACTACTTTTGCTGGAAATAGCTATTTCTAGCCTCCATTTCTGCAGGACACTGGTGTCCACTGCACTAGATTAAGGTGTTTAACAATGAATAGAGCAATATTTATTACCCTCAAACTAGTTTGTAAAAACAAATTAATGAATGTTTTGTCTGGACATTTCCACCCACATTTTTCGACATGTGGTACCTTCTAAAATAGGCTAGAGAAAATTAACAGATGATGGAATAAACTAGGATTAACCAAAAATCTTAGGAACAGATGAATACATTTAAGTGAATAGGTTGGCCCTGTGTTTGTAATTGGATATCACAGGAAAATTATTTACTCACAGTCTTGAGTAATTAAATTCTTCTTAGTTCATGAGGTGACATTAAACATCCCAATACGTTCATATTAGACAAAATGTCGTGAGTTCCACTGAATTTGAGTGACTCAGCTTTCTGAGAGGTTGTTGAGTCCCTGATCTCTATGTTGCTGTTGAAAGAGGTTGGTTCAAACCTTTCCTTACTCAGAGTACACTGGTGGTTTTACTGATTCCTGAGATTAAAACTTTAATGCATGCTGTTATCCTGAAAATAAATTAAATTTACATAGGGTTTTGACAGATTGGATTGAATTAATTAAGACTTTACTTTTAGACTCTTAAAGCATGTCTTGGAGTTGGATGATCATTGACTATAAGGAGTACTTTAGGGTACCTTGTGTAGAGGCTACTTTGTGTACCTGCTTCCCCTGGGCAGTTAGATCATCAGGGACTACAAAAGACTTCCACTTTGATAAAGGAGCCTTTCCATTAAACTCTTCAAGCGCCAGAATTAGTTGAAATTGATATGGTGCCTAGATTGCAGAGGGCTTGCCAGAAGTCTGCAAGTTTTCGAACCTAGATTTAAGGCTTTAATCCTTGTCTGCATAGAAAATAACTCATACTTCTCCATAAAAGAACCTTTCAAATGCATCAGTTACTGAGTAATTATATTAGCTACTTGTTTTGTGGGTTTTTTTTTCTTTTTTGTTGTTGTTGCTATTCAAAGAAATAACGCAGAAGCACATTTTCACACTGAAATGAAAGTTTACGATGCATCAGAAACTCACAAAAAACATTGAAGTGTTTCATAATATGACTTATTTCATAAACTTCTTTTATTTTATGGGTAAAAGTGCGATTTAAGCAGAGGTAAGAATCGGTCTGAGCATTCTTATTTATTTGGAGGAATCATGTGTAAATATCAATTTTCTAGACTAATCGGTTTAGTTTTATTCATTCTTCAATGACTAGTCAACTTTTGACTTGAATCTTACAAATTCAATATATCTGAAGCCCAAGTTATGATTTCTACCTACCAACTTTCTTTGTCCCTGCTCTTCTGTATCTAAAGAAATAACAAAAGAATTCCCATTAATATCTGGGTTTCTGTACCTTCTCTCACACCCTCGCATCATCAGTTTTAAACATTTGCTACTGACAGTGTGTCTTTGTCCATTTGAACAGCTAGAATAGAATACTCTAGTCAAAAATTTATTTTTCATGATTCTGGAAGCTGGAATTCCACGGTTAAGATGCTATTAGAATTGGTGTCTGATCAAGCTCATTCCCTCTCTTGTAGATGGCACCTTCTTGCAGTGTCCTAGAGGGAGTAAGGGAGCTCTCTGGGGCCTCACTTGATAGGGCACTAATTCCACTTACAAGAGACCTACTCTCATGACCTTATCTTATCCTAATAGTCTTCCAAAATCCTCATCTCTAATAACCATCACATTGAGGATCAGGTTAGAACACATGGATTTTTGAGGACACACACTTTCAGTCCATAGCTGAATGACACTGAGATAAAAAATACAGAGTATCCGGAATCTAACCACTTCTCACTACCTCTGCCATACCAACCCAGTGCAAAACAGCACCCACGCTAGGTTGTGGCAACAACTTTCTAGTTTACCATCTTGTTTACCCCATACTATTATCCCCACGAAACTTGGAAACACAAACCTGCAAAAGGTTTTTATCACTGTTAGCATAAATTGAAATATTTACCATGGTTTAAAAAAACAAAAACATGAAACATGCCCCTGCTTCTTACCCCAGCATCAACTAGGAATTAATATGGGGAATCCTTAAAAAAAAAAGGATTGATGTTAATAAAAAGTCACAGATGAATTATATCAGAATCCTTTGTAATGATGACTGGTATTTTTAAAGTGACACAGAGGGTTAAAAATAGGGCCAAGGCTGGAAGCTACTGCCTTACAGAATCAAACACCCCACTCTACTTGAAAGAACTGATTTCCTACCAATTCCCTCATTCTCTCCTCCTATTCCCACTCCTTCCCTGGCATCCCCTGACCACTTCTCTTTGTCCCTTTTCTTTCTGTTCTATTCTGTTTCTTATCTTATGTAAATGTGCTTCATGCCCATGTCTTTGCTCTGCCAAAGATAGTCCTCTAAGTTTTCAAACCCTTCTTAATACCTCAATTCTCCCACTAATTTATCAGAGAGGCCTTCCTTGTCCACTAAAAATGAATGAATAAATGAAAACAGCCAGAAAATTAACCATCAAAAGTGAATGGGTCACCAAACTGTGGTTATATACACGCAATGGAATTTTACTATACCATAAAGAAGCACAAAATTTTGACATTTGCAGAAAAATTGATGGAAATTAACATTGTGCCAAGTGAGATTAGCCAGTCACAAAAAGTGAACAGTTGTATGTTTTCTTTCATATGTGGAAAAGCTAGGGAGAAAATGGAAAACAAAGATAGAGGATCTGAGACTCCAATGAGTGATGGAAGGAGTGTCAAGGAGGCAAGAGGGGTGATGGAGACATAAAGAAGGTAACAGTTGAGACAATGCTATGCAATGCAAATTAAATTTCCAATGCCAATTGCCATAACACCTTAATAGCTGGATCTTGAGCAAGGCTCGGTCTGCTAGAGTCCTGCAAGACAGACGATTCCAAAAGAAGGAATGCATGGCATATCCCACTTTGCATTATTATATTCTGGAAATTTTGGGTGCTTTGGGTTTTGCCTTTATATTAATTATAAA
Source organism: Graphiurus murinus (assembly GCA_004027655.1). Classification (NCBI taxonomy): domain Eukaryota; kingdom Metazoa; phylum Chordata; class Mammalia; order Rodentia; family Gliridae; genus Graphiurus; species Graphiurus murinus. Next base: position 531 of record PVLC010001726.1, on the reverse strand, counting down.
AGAAAACTTCTTAGAAACATGTGGCCTGGCAGATACTGATCTCTTAGGTGAAAAAAAGAAGTGCCTTGAGACAACCCAATGCATTAACCTTTTACAAGCATTAGCCTAGAAACAGGCTTTGCTAGTTTATCTAAATAGCTACTACAAATAGTCTTTTGCCCACTTCCACTTGATCTCCCTGGAACCTGCTAACTGCCTGAGATAAAATTGAATTTTATCTTATGCTTAAAGGGGCTAAACAAGCCAGGCGTGGTGGTGCACGCTTGTAATCCCAGCATTCAGGAGGCTGAGACCGGAGGATCCGGGTTCGCGGCCAGCCTCAGCTACCTAGTGAGGCATTCCGCAACTTAGTGAGACTCGGTTTCAAAATAAAGAATAAAAAATAGGGCTGGGGGCGTAGCTCGGAGGTAGAATGCCCCTGAGTTCAATCCCCGGTACCGAAAAAAAAAAAAAAAAAAAAAAAAAAAAAAAAAAAAAAAAAAAAAAAAAAAAAAAAAAAAAAAAAAAAAAAAAAAAAAAAAAAAAAAAAAA